>PVKV010028777.1:0-24534 GCA_004027835.1 Alouatta palliata
GGTGAAACCCCGTCTCTACTAAAAATACAAAAATTAGCTGGGCATGGTGGCATGTGCCTGTAGTCCCAGCTACTCGGGAGGCTGAGGCAGGAGAATTGCTTGAACCCGGGAGGCGGAGGTTGCGGTGAGCCGAGATCGCGCCATTGCACTCCAGCCTGGGTAACAAGAGCGAAACTCCGTCTCAAAAAAAAAAAAAAAATACAAGGTCACTAAAAGAAGCAGGAAGGAGAATAAAGTATGTAGAAAAAATAGGTGCTGGTGGCATTCCTCCCCATGTCACAAAGGGCAGGCTTCCCCTACTCACTCCATTTTGCAGTGGTAGGATATTCTTTCTCATTGAAGTCTTGGAGTTGGTATAATGAAGCAAAAATTAATCACAAACTAAAAGTACGCACTCTAGCAAGGAAAGCCTTAACTCACAACTAAGAAAATAGAGCACTTACAGGAATGAAGAATGATGTAGGATTACTCGTTATGACATGGTATAGAGGCTGGGTGTGGTGGCTCATGTCTATAATCCCAGCACTTTGGAAGGCCAAGGTGGGAGGCTCACTTGAAGGCAGTAGTTCAAATCAGCATGGGCCACTGACAAGATCCTTTCTCTACAAAAAGCAAAAATAAGGACTGGGCACAGTGGCACATGCCTGTAATCCCAGCACTTTGGAAGGCTGAGGTGGGAGGATCGCTTGAGCCCAGGAGGTTAAGGCTACACTGAGCTATAATGGTACTAGTGCCCTCCAGCCTGGGAACAAAGTGAGATCCTGACTCAAACAAACAAAACAAAACAAATTATCTGGGTGTGATGGCATGTGCCTGTGGTCCTACCTACTCAGGAGACAGAGGCGAGAGGATCACTGGAGCCCAGGAGTTCAAGGCAGCAGTGCGCTATGATCACACCACACCCTGGGCAACAGAGCAGGCCCCTGTCTCTAAAATAAAAAAATAAATAAAAATAAAAATTAAAAAGCTAAGAAAGAAAGAAAATAGGCAAGTGTGGTGGCTCATGCTTGTAATCCCAAGACTTTGGGAGGTCAAGGTTGATGGATCACTTGAGGTCAGGAGTTTGAGACCAGGCTGGCCAATACAGCGAACCCTGTCTCTACTAAAAATATAAAATTAGGCTAGGCACGATGGCTCACGCCTGTAATCTCAGCACTTTGGGAAGTGGATCATGCCAAGGCAGGTGAATCACGAGGTCAAGAGATTGAGACCATCCTTGCCAACATGGTGAAACCCTGTCTCTATTGAAAATACAAAAATTAGGCCGGGCGTGGTGGCTCACGCCTGTAATCCAAGCACTTTGGAGGCCAAGGCGGGCGGATCACCTGAGGTCGGGAGTTCAAGACCAGCCTGACCAACATGGTGAAACCACGTCTTTAAAAAAAAAAAAAAGAAAGAAAATACAAAAATTAGCTGGGCATGGTGGCACACGTCTGTAGTCCCAGCTACTGGAGAGGCTGAGGCATGAGAATCGCTTGAATCTGGGAGTCGGAGGTTGCAGTGAGCCAAGATTGTGTCACTGCACTCCAGCCTGGGTGACAGAGTGAGACACCATCTCAAAAATAAAATAAAATAAAATAAATAAAAATTAGCCGGGCATGGTAGCACATACCTATAATCCCAGCTACTCAGGAGGCTGAGGCAGGAGGATTGCTTGAACCCAGGAGACGGAGGTTACAGTGAGCTGAGTTTGTGCCACTGGACTCCAGCCTAGGTGACAGAGGGTCAGTCTCAAAAAAAAAAAAAAAAGAAAGGAAAGAAATGTATATAAATGAGGCAGCTAGGTGGGACAATTGTACCATTCCTACTGAGACTGGAGTTCTTGTAAGATTCATAGGGGCCATAACAGATCAAATTCCTATAGAGGAACCATCCGTGACCAAGGAAGCAGACCAATCATCCAGTAAAATGATAAAATGGTTCTTCAATTTCAGTTCTCCAGCCCCCAAAACCTGGAATTGTTAGGTTTGGCCAGAGAAAAAAGCTACAAGAGGGAGAAGCTCAATCCTGATTTCAAATATTTGGACTCTAAATTTGTGTTGCTTTCAAGACTGAATACTGAAGCTCTGTTCAGCCCTTCATGATGATTGGCAAGACAGTGCAAATCTCTGCAGCAACCCTATACAAAAGACTTTCTCAGACTATCTGGGGATCCACAGGGTTTGAGAACACTCCTCCATTATGCATACATTAGAAATGTGTTGGTGCCGTTATCCCACACCCTCCTTACTCGCCAAGCTTCCCCGGCTACCAGCTCAGGGATCATACTCTGCTCTCACAACATGCCCCGTACCTGAATTCCAGGAATCAGAACTTCTTCACCTTCATGTGGACCTCACTTTCTCAGGTCTTGGGCTTTTTTTTTTTTTTGAGACAGAGTCTCTCTCTCTCTGTCATACAGGTTGGAGCGCGACCTTGGGTCACTAACCTCCGCCTCCCGGGTTCAAGCGATTCTTGTGCCTCAGCCTCCTGAGTAGCTGGGATTACAGGCATGAGCCACCCTGCCTGGCTAATTTTTTTTTGTATTTTTAGCAGAGATGGAGTTTCACCATGTTGGCCAGGCTGATCTCGAACTCCTGACCTCCAGTGCCCAGCCGTTTCCTTCCTTTATATGGCTTTTTTTTTTCCCCCCGAGACAGAGTCTCGCTCTGTCACCCAGGCTGGAGTGCAGTGGCGTGATCTCGGCTCACTGCAACCTCTGCCTCTCAAGTTCAAGTAATTCTTCTGCCTCAGACCCCCGAGTAGCTGGAACTACAGGCACACGCCACCATGCCTGGCTGATTTTTGTATTTTTAGTACAGATAGGATTTTACCACGCTGGTCAGGCTGGTCTTGAACTCCTGACCTTGTGATCTGCCTGCCTTGGCCTCCCAAAGTGATGGGATTACAGTCATGAGCCACAATGCCCAGCCTATATGGCTTCTTAAATAAATCACTTATGTGGGCAAACATTTTCATTGGGCCATATTGGACAATCAATCTTATTACTCAGTAGCCACATTTCACAGTGACTACTCAATCCTTAGAGTCCTGCAACGACCCTCCTCCCCTTTTATTAGTATTTCCCAATAACTCCCTTTTAATTATCAAGTCTTTACACAGCAGATTTTTCCACATAGAACCTATTATACTTCAAGGGAGTACAGGCAATGGTAAGTCAAATAGGATGCTATGCCTCTTCTCTACAGGGCCTAGGCTGGTGTGGTGGGTGGCTCACACTTGTAATTCCAGCACTTTGGGAGGCTGAGGCAGGAGGATGCTTGAGCTCAGGAGGTCGAGACCAGTATGGGTAATATAGGGAGACCCTGCCTTTACAAAAAAATACAAAATTAGCCAAGTGTGGTGGCATGCACCTGTAGCCCCAGCTACTTGGGAGGCTGAGGTGAGAGGATCGCTTGAACCTGGGAGACAGAAGCTGCCATAAACTGAGATTATGGCATTGCACTCCAGCCTGGGTCACACACACACACACACACACACACACACTCAAATATATAAATATTTGCAAATATATACTTGCAATATATATTATAAATATAAATTGCACTCCAGCCTGGGTGACACACACACACACATGCATGTTCAAATATATATAATGTAAATGGCATCCATACAGATAGAGAATGACCAGTTTTTAAAAAGAATGATGTAGAACTAGAAATTCTAATATAGTAAGATATTCAAGATATGCTAAATACAAAAATCAAATTGCAGGTCATTAGTATAACATGAGCCCATCTGAGTGTGTGTGTGTGTGTGTGTGTGTGCGTGCGCATGTGTGATGGGGGAAATTCTTTACAATGATTACCTCTACAGAGGGGACTAAGAGGTAAGGGGGAAAAGGTATATGATACTATTCTTTATTGTTTTAATTTATCATTTTGTATATTACTTTCATAATAAAAAAGCTACTATAAAATTTTCACTTAATTGAAAGGATTAATAGTGAACATATATAATGTTTTAAAGCAAACTGGATAATTACAATGTTCTATCACTATGCCAGTTTTTACCAATTATATATCACTGGCACAATAAAATTATTTTGTAGCTAAAGAAAGCTTAAGAGTTTTTCTGGTAAATTTAAGTATCTCTAATTACAAAGTTGTATAAATTCATTTCCATAAATTTGAAGACTACTCTAAAAATCCCTGACTTCGGCCGGGCGCGGTGGCTCACGCCTGTAATCCCAGCACTTTGGGAGGCCGAGGCGGGTGGATCACGAGGTCAAGAGATCGAGACCATCCTGGTCAACATGGTGAAACCCCGTCTCTACTAAAAATACAAAAATTAGCTGGGCATGGTGGCACGTGCCTGTAGTCCCAGCTTCTCGGGAGGCTGAGGCAGGAGAATTGCTGGAATCCAGGAGGCGGAGGTTGCGGTGAGCCGAGATCGCGCCATTGCACTCCAGCCTGGGTAACAAGAGCGAAACTCTGTCTCAAAAAAAAAAAAAAAAAAAAAAAAAAAATCCCTGGCTTCAGGTAAAAATAGTTAAGTGTAATTTCCAGTCAATATATTAATAAAGGTCTGGCATGGTGGCTCATGCCTGTAATCTCAACACTTTGAGAGGCTGACACAGGAGGACTGCTTGAGCTCAGGAGTTCAAGACCAGCTTGGGCAACATAATAAGACCCCGTCTCTACAAAAAAACATTAGCAGGGCTTTGTGGTTTGTGCCTATAGTCCCAGCTACTTGGGAGGCTCTGAGGCAGGAAGATCACTTGAGCCTGGGAGTTTGAGGCTGCAGTGAGCTATAACTTTGGCACTGCACTCCAGCCTGGGTGACAGAGGGAGATATAATTGTTTTTTTGAGATGGGGGTCTCACTCTGTCACCTAGGCTACAGTGCAGTGGCATGATCACAGCTCACTGCAGCCTCCAACCCTGGGCTCAAGCAATCATTGCCATGCCTGGCTAATTTTTTAACATTTTGTAGAGATGGGGGTCTTAGCCCAGGCTAGTCTTGAACTCCTGACCTGGCCTAAAGTGATCCTTCCATTTTGGCCTCCAAAAGTGCTGGGCTTACAAGCATGAGCCACTGTGCCTCATCTATATATATAATTCTATGCATCATTTGCAGGAAGAGGCACTAAATCACAGATTTGGAAGAAATCTTAAAAGTTACCTGGTTTTGGGGCCGGGCACGGTGGCTCACGCCTGTAATCCCAGCACTTTGGGAGGCTGAGGCGGGTGAACACAAGGCCAGGAGTTCAAGACCAGCCTGGCCAACATAGTGAAACCCCATCTCTACTAAAAATACAAAAATTAGCCAGGCATGGTGGTGCATGCCTATAGTCCCAGCTACTCGAGAGGCTGAGGCAGGAGAATCACATGAAACCAGAAGGCAGAGGTTGCAGTGAGCCATGATCACATCATTGCATTCCAGCCTGGGCAACAGAGCAAAACTCTTGTCTCCAAGGAAAAAAAAAAGAAGCCACCTAGTGTTGGGCAGGCACAGTGGCTCACATCTATAGTCCCAGTACTTTGGGAGGATGAGACAGGAGGATCACTTGGGCCTAGGAGTTCAAGACCAGACTGGGCAACATAGTGAGACCTCATTTCTTTATTTATTTTATTAAAAAGAAATTTTTTTTGAGACAGAGTCTTTCTCTGTCACCCAGGCTGGAGTGCAGCAGCCTGATCTCAGCTCACTGCAATCCCTACCTCCCAGGTTTAAGCAATTCTCATGTCTCAGACTCCCAAGTAGCTGGGATTACAGGTATGCACCACTATGCCCAGCTAATTTTTATACTTTCAGTAGAGACAGGATTTCACCATTTGGCCAGTCTGGTCTGAAACTCCTGGCCTCAAGTGATCTGCCTGCCTTGGCCTCCTAAAGCGCTGGGATTACAGGCGTGAGCCACTGCACCCAGCTTCATTTCTATATTAAAAAAAAAAAAGGCAGGTATCTAGTCCAACTTTCCCACCCAAACACCTAGGCATACAAAAAATAAAAATAAAAAATCAAAATCAATAGCAGCCTGCTGAGGAGAGAACTAGTACTAGGAATACAAGACAACCAGAAATGTCTCCTCAAAATGGTGACATCTGGTAATCACTCACTAAAAAGTATTTTGGTGTAATATAACAAGTTGCTCAGGTCAGTTTTAAACAAGTCATTGACTTAATTTTCTGGCTTCAACGTTTTCAATTTGTTTCAAACCAAGAGAAATTAGACCATGATGCAGATTAATTTTAATGAACAAAAATCTCTGTATAAAAAACACTTAAACCTTATCAAATGCTTTAAACACACACACACACACACACACACACACACACACACATCCAAATCTATACGCAATCTTAGAACATTATCTTTGTTTACCAACATAACCTGTAAAAGTATTTCTCGATAAAACTTACAAATGAAGAAAGAAAATCCATGCTACACACACACACACACACACACACACACACACACACACACACACTCTTAAGGAAGAACGAAAACATGGTAAGAGTGTGAACAGGAAGGGAATGCATCTTTTTTTGTAAAGCTTATATTAAAAAACACGGCATGAGTAAAATAACTTCCTATACCAAGAGAAGATGCAGAGAGGGGAAACAGAAAGCAGGGATGAGACTAACTCATCAATAAATAGTTTGAGAATGTCATTCAAGAACAGTGAATGTGGGGAACTACAGATAATCCTGAGTTGTCACCACCTCAAGTTCTTCGATTCTGATAACTGATGACACTTAAAAAGCATCTATTTGTTCATATTTTGCAGGTCTTGATTTGTTCGTCATTATTTAGGTGTGCTTTGTCTCTTTCAGTGGTTAATTCCTCAGTTCATACTCAGTGTTATGTCCTAGTCACCAGAAAGGCCACAGTAATAACTGAGCACAGGCTATAAAGGGTGGCATATAGAGGGTAAATAAGAAAGGCCAGGTTGCCTGGTTTGGATTTCAGTATCACTACCTGTCAGCTCCTGGCACCTGGCAAGCTACTTAGCCACTGTGTCTCCATTTCCTCATCTTCGGTTGTGGGTCACTATAGCACCTACTTCAGATAGTGTGTGATTAGGGAGATTAAAAAAGATGATCATTCAAAATATTTATCACACTGCCTGATCAATAAATGTTAGCTGGAAAAAAAAAAAAAAAAGATGTTAGCTGAAAACACTATTAGTTGTAGTATTACAGGGGAACCAAAAGAAGAATTCTATCTCTGTATTTCTCCTCACTGATAAAATTTTCAGGGACAAACTGTGGCAAAAAGCAGAGATACCAGTACATTTGAGACCAGTACAAAGAGATTGAAGACCTCGTCTTATGAATATAGATACCCATTTTTATATAAGAAAAAAATTACATGGCTCCATATCACAAAATTTAAGATCTTTCTGTTAAACATCACACAATTCCCATCATCATTATGCCCTACATACAATCTAAATGATGTAGAGTTTCTATTGATATTCAATAGCAACAAGGTCCAGAAATTTTAACTAAGAAATAGCTGCAGAACTGCATATTGGGCAGTAATCTGTGTGTACCACAAGAGCCTGGGCCAACACAGAGGGCCAGGATTCTGCCTCCATGGCCTAGACTCCTCCACACACAGTCAGATGAGTCAGGTTCCTGCAGACCTTCAAATCTCCATTCATATCCCCCTTGGAGAGGGCCGTTTTCAGAGGTGAAGGAAGCAGCAGCCACTGAGCATGAAATGCCGCCCTCCTACTTGAGTATAATATGATAGCTATCATTGGTTTCTGCTGTTAAAAAGAGAGAGACAATCATCTTTAGTTACCTGTAAAGCACAGTAGGAGAAACAAAATATGGTAAGATTCTTGTGAGAAGGGGAAAAAAACAAGAGCAGGACAAACAGCAGCATACTTATCAATAAGCACAGAATCCTTATAATAAATATGCATTATAAAAACAACATGCCAGGCAGGCGGAACATGAACACCCTGGCCAACAGGGAGAAACCCCATCTCTACTAAAAAAAAAAAAAAATAGAAAAATTAGCTGGGTGTGGTAGCACGTGCCTGTAGTCCCAGCTAGTCGGGAGGCTAAGGCAGGAGAATCACTTGAACCCGAGAGGCGGAGTTTGCAGTGAGCTGAGATTGCGCCACTGCACTCCAGCCTGGTGACAGAGCAAGACTCCGTCTCAAAAAAAACATGTCTCGATATCCTCAACTGTAATGGAAGGTGGAAGAGAACGCCAAAAAGCCAGGCCAGGTGCAGGCTGTAATCCCAGCACTTTGAGAGGCCGAGGTGGGTGGATAGCTTGAGGTCAGGAGTTCGAGACCAGTCTGGCCAACATGGGGAAACCCCCGTCTCTACCAAAAATACAAAAATTAGCCAGACATGGTTGTGCGTGCCTGTAATCCCAGCTACTCGGGAGGCTGAGGCAGGAGAACCACTTGAACTCAGGAGGCAGAGGTTGCAGTGAGCCGAGATCATGCCACTGCACTCTAGCCTGGGTGACCTCTAAATAAAAAAAAGCTGATTTACACAAAGGAACAATCTCTAATAATGTCACTTTCTTTATTAAAATAAAGAAAAAAATGCCTCAATTTCCACAACTGTAATGGAAGATGGAAGAGGATGGCAAAAAGCCGGGACAGGCGCAGGGACTCACGCCTGTAATCCCAGCACTTTGGGAGGCCGAGGTGGGTGGGATCACTTCAGGTCAGGAGTTCGAGACCAGCCTGGCCAATGTGGTGAAACCCCTCTCTACCAAAAATACAAAAATTATGGTTGATACTTTCCCTATCTGTCCTGAAGGAAGTAAAGTATGTACTTTACCTAGCAGTGGTAAAGCTGTTACTCAGCGAAAGCTGTTTGCCTTACTATTACCTTTCATTGTGTCCAGAATAAAACATGCTTCTTCCTGAAAGTTCTGTATCATCTGAAATAATCAAGAAAACTTGTGATTATTTAAATGAAAAAGAACACTTTTATATTCCTGTGTCTCTAAGGATTACCCCACATCTAGAGGGATTTAGATGCGAGGCTTTACAGGCCACAAATAGTGTATGTCTTGAATATCTATAGAGTCATAAAAGTTTCCTCCTCCCAATTTTCAAAAGCCTGCTTCGCAAACTTTTTTTCCCTCCCATTTGGTTTTTAAATATTAAAAAACTAAGCAGATTAGAACAGTTATCTTAAAGCCAGGTATGCATTTCCCTGGGTTAACCCCAAGACTCTCCAAGAAGCACACAGACACTAATGTGTGCATACAGGAGAACTAACTTCCATGTCTTCAACAACCATATGTGCTCTTTCCTAAAACTTCTTCAATTTTCCTTCACCACTTTCCCTTCTCAAACTCCCTTCTCCCATTTTACAAGATAAAGGCATGAGTTTCACTCTCCCAGAATCCTAACAAGGTGATCTGGCCCACGATGTAAAAGCTTCAGGTGCCGAAGTGAAGTGACAAAGGTGAACTCTAATAACTGGGCAACAAACTCTTTTATGAGCCACATGGTTTCTAACTCTTTCCTTTCACCAGAATTATGGAGCAACCTAATCACAAATTATCATATGATAGAGGATTCAAAATGATTTTTTGATATCACTATATAGTTTTTGGTATATAACTGTGAAGTTTAAAATAATCTAATGACATTGTTATTACAAAACTCTATTCATTCCTATCAATTTATGTGAGTCAAGTCCCACAGCATTTATATCTAGAGGAAAAAAATAGAATAAAATCGATGCTGAAATCCTATGTCATTCTAGCAATCAATAGGTAGTATTCATCTACAAAGGAAATAATTATGTGCAAGGGTACAGGTAGGGAATGAAACAATTTCATCCAACTCATTCATAGATATACCTGCAATAATTTTTTTCTTTTCTTCTCTCAGCTCACCACAACCTCTGCCTCTGCCTCCACCTCCGCCTCCCGGGTCCAAGCAATTCTCCTGCCTCAGCCTCCCAAGTAGCTGGGATTACAGGTATGTGCCACCACGCCCGGCTGATTTTGTATTTTTAGTAGAGATGAGGTTTCTCCATGTTGGTCAGGCTGGTCTGGAACTCCCGACCTCAGGCGATCTGCCTGCCTCAACCTCCCAAAGTGCTGGGACTACAGGCAAGAGCCCCCACACCTGGGCTTCTTAATGTTTAATCATTACTTATTAAAACATGTAGCATATTTACATTATTTTAATCAATTATAAATTATGATAATTCCATTCATAATAATTTTTAAATTTTTATTTAAAAACTTTGTTTCAAACAAACATAGTAGGATAATAAAAGATGTTTGTGCATAAAAATATGTTACAGTAGGCTGGGCATGGTGGCGCACACCTGTAATCCCAGCACCTTGGGAGGCTGAGGTGGGTGGCTCACAAAGTCAAGAGATGGAGACCATTCTGGCCAATATGGTTAAACCACATCTCTACTAAAAATACAAAAATCAGCTGGGAGTGAAGGTGTGTGCCTGTAGTCCCAGCTACTTGGGAGGCTGAGGCAAGAGAATCACTTGAACCCTGGAGGTGAAGGTTGCTGTGAGCTGAGATCGTGCCACTGCACTCCAGCCTGGAGACAGTCAGAGCTCCATCTCAAAAAAATAAAAATAAAAGTTACAGTAAGATGGCCGGTCACGGTGGCTCACACCTGTAATCCCAGCACTTTGGGAGGCTGAGGCGGGCGGATCACCTGAGGCCAGCGGTTCGAGACCAGCCTGGCAAACATGGCAAAACCCTGTCTCTACTAAAAATACGAAAATCAGCCATGTGTGGTGGCACAAGCCTGTCATTCTGCTATTTGGGAGGCCGAGGCAGGAGAATCACTTGAACCCAGGAGGTGGAGGCTGCAGTGAGCTGAGATTGGGCCACTGCACTCTGGCCTGGGCAACAGAGCAAGACTCTGTTCCAAAAAAAAATTTTTTTTTGGAGTAAAGTAAGCAAAAAAGTATGCAACCCTCTGATCTAGAAAACAGAACACTCTGCCCCAGGAGAACTGCTCTTGCTCCGTGTGCTGACAAATTAATCATTATCTGGTAATTCAACTGTACTGAAAAATCTACCTCATCACTGATGAGCACATGAATTCCTGTTGGCCCCTGCTTGTAAATCTGGCTGATCTGGCAAGGGGAAATGCTGAAAAGCTGAGCAATTTTTTCTGTCAATTCAACAGCTGTCAGTTCTTCTAGATAGATAGCATGGTAAACTGCAAAAGGGAGAGAGCAACAGAAGTCAGTACAAAGTTTGTCTGTTCTTAAGGTAACTTGATCACTAGGAATGCCCACTTCTCTGAAGGACTCAGAAATCAGACTGCCTAAGTTCAAATTCTGGCTCAACCACTTGCAGCTGTGTGACCTAGGGCAAGTTATTTACCCCTAGGTCTCATTTTTCTCACATAAATACTGGTGATAACCATAAAATCCTCTGCAAAGAGGAGATATTAGTTGTAAATATTGAAGCATATAAAAAGTGTTAGGAATAGCACCTGGCTGGGCGTGGTGGCTCACATATATAATCCCAGCAATTTGGGAGGCTGAGGCAGGGAGATCGCTTGAGCCCAGGAGTTCAAGACCAGCCTGGACAACATAGGGAGATCTCATCTGTACAATAAATAAAACAATTAGGTAGACATGGGACGCACACCTGTAGTTCTAGCTACTCGGGAGGCTAACGGGAGAGAATCACTTGAGCCCCGGTGGTCAGATGGCTGCAATGAATCATGATTGCCCCACTGTACTTCAGCCTGGGTAACTGAGACTGTCCCCCCCACAAAAAAAAAAAAAAAAAGAATAGCACCTGCCATATATTAGGAGTGCAAATAAATGCTAGTGATTATTGTTACTTCTAGCAGATGGTGAATCTACTGTCTGATAGTTTCCCATCACTGATGCCCATAAGTTATCTTTTCACCTTTGCTCATATCTGTCCTGGTCTGTCCAGAACAACCTACCGAAGAAAGTACCATTTGAGTCTCCATCCTCATGCTTCTGTTGCTGTTGCTGCTGTTGTTGCTGCTGCTCCCTCAACTGCAGTGATTCCTGACAAACATAAATGGTTAACCTTGGACGCACCATCCTAAGGGGAGGAAAAACGCTCATTAGTCTTACATTCTTTCTGGTAAGCACAATAAAAAGAAGGGAGAAACTGTGTTTCTATATTAATAGTACAGAGCAGATGAAAAGTAGAAGCTCATTGGCCAAATGCAATTAATTCACTATGTTTTATTAGTTCCCCAGTGGTCGGGCTTTTTTTTTCCCTTAAGTGGAATTAGTTCCAATATGAGGCCTCATATAAACCTCTGAACATGTGGCTTTTCCTGAAGACTCAGATCTAGCAAGCTTAAGCCCACATTCTCACATGAAAACAATCAGCTGTTCTCCTTACATGATGCATATACTCTTCACTATACCCCAGTCTTGACTGCCATTCATTTACATTACCTGTACGTTCTCTGTAGTCATTTGAGTTTGTGACTTACAGTGTAAAAGTTAGAAATAGTCAAGATACATAAGCCACCGTCTTATGGGTCAGGTTCAAGATATACTTTTTATTCAAAAATGCCAAAACAGTAAACTAGATCATCTTATTTTTCTCATTCCTTCTCCTAACTAGCCTAAGTCCTTTTTCTGTTCTTCTTAGAGAAAGGTATTCAACTACCTCTTGATCTGATCATCTTACTCTTTCTTATTTCTAAACACCCTTTAGATAATATGCTTAAAAGAATGAAAGAGCAATTATTTTCCCCCAAGTCATCAACCTCTACTTTCACTTCTTTCCTTAAAATTTTCCAAGATTCACCGGGTGCGGTGGCTCACGCCTGTAATCCCAGCACTTTGGGAGGCTGAGGCGGGCGGATCACCTGAGGCTGGAAGTTCAAGACCAGCCTGACCAACATAGTGAAACCCCATCTCTACTAAAAATACAAAATTAGCCGGGCGTGGTGGCGCATGCCTGTAATCCCAGCTACTTGGGAGGCTGAGGCAGGAGAATGGCTTGAACCCAGGAAGCAGAGGTCGCGGTGAGCTGAGATCGTACCATCGCACTCCAGCCGAGGCAACGAGAGCAAAACTCCATCTCAAAAAAAAAATTTTTTTTCCAAGATTCAACACCCCTTATGATGTAGACAAAAACAAATATGACTGGGTACAGTGGCTCACACCTGTAAGCCCAGCACTTTAGAAGGCCAAGTCGGAAGGATTGCTTGACTTCAGGAGTTTGAGACCAGCCAGGGCAACATGGCAAAACCCCACATCTACAAAAAGTACAAAATTAGGTGGGCATGTGGTGCACGCCTATAGTCCCAGCTGCTCAGGGAGCTGAGGCAGGAGGATTGCTTGTGCCCAGGAAATCGAGGCTGTAGTGAGCCATGATTACACTACAGCACTCCAGCCTGGGTGACAGAGCAAGACCCTGTCTCAAGAAAAAAACCCCAAAACAAAACCGAAGCAAAAATAAATACTGCACAATCTGGTTTTCTGTTTAGTCATTGATTTGGTTCTGCTGCCATTGACCTAAATGCCTTCTTCATCAATGTTACTACTACCTATTTAAAATGGTAACTCCCAAGAAAAGTTCACAAACTACTGTGTATTTTAACAATTGCAGGCAGACACTCAATTCCTACCCACATTTAAGAATGAGCACTTCTCCAGTTAAAACCAACTTAGGGGGAAAAAAAACTGACTTGCGGCCTTTGCACCTGTTGTTCCTTCTGCCTAGAACAATCTCCCCTCCTGTGACTCCAGAGCTGCATCCTTCTCAGAACTCAGCTTAAATATCCCGCCTTGGAGAGGTGCTTCCTGACTGCATTCTGGGTACTCTGCAGCCCACAACCTTGTTTTTTGCTTATGTGTTTTGTTTTCCTTCAAAGCTCTTATCACTATCCATAATACTTACTTATCTCATTCCCCATTAGAAAGTAAACTCCCTAACAACTGGCACCCTGTTTTGGTCACCAATAAATTAATATTCCCAGAGCCTACAATAGTACCTGGCTCATGAAAAGGATGATGAATTTTCATTGCAAAATTCATTCACCTGGAAATGAAAAATGGAATATCATGGGAAATTCCCTGGACAAAGTGTAAGAAAATATTTTTTAAAATCTTTATTTGGTACATAGCTGACATTAAAAAAAATGTTTTCAGAAGGTGTATTTAGCTGTGTAGAGTATTGTGAAGAATTCCTGAATCGAAATCCATTTGGAATCCAGTCTCATTGATATTTTAACACTAATTACATACCGGCCTTTTAATGCATTAAAAAGTCTGATTCCATCTGCAGGGCCACAGATTTGGATCACATCATCTCTAGTTAATTTCAATAAATCTGCCCCTGGAAAAAATACAAGAAAATGGATGATAAAGGCAAAGATTCTCTTTGTTAATGACCATTAAAATGGGCTCTATTATAAGGACACCTCATTACCAGAATGTTACAATCCATAATTTTCTTCATGGCATATAAGGCCCTTCATGACCTGACCTCTACCTCCTCTCCCATCTCAATTCCCCCTAATTAACTTCCCCACTTAAACCTATGCTTTCATCATACTGATGATGTCTAATGAGCAAGTTGTTCTTTCTGCCTGAAATATCCTTCCATTATCCAGGCTGGGTGCAACATGCCTGTAGTCTCAGCTACTCGAGAAGCTGAGGCAGGAGGATTGTTAGAGGCCAATCGATTGGCAGGAGTTCAAGACTGGCCTGGGCAACGTAGCAAGACTCCATCTCTTAAAAAAAAAAAAAAAAAAAAAGGGAAATCCTGTGCCAGGCGTGGTGGCTCACGTCTGTAATCCATCCCAGCAGTGTGGGATGCCGAGGCAAGCGGATCACCTGAGATCAGGCGTCAGAGACCAGCCTGGCCAACATGGTGAAACCCTGTCTCTAATAAAAATACAAAAATTAGCTGGGCGTGGTGGTGGGTGCCTGGAATCCCAGCTACTCAGGGGCTGAGGTAGAGGAATCACTTGAACTGAGGAGGTGGAGCTTGCAGTGAGCCAAGATCTTGCCTCTGCACTCCAACTTGGGTGACAGCAAGACTCTGACTCAAAAAAATATATATACTGGATTCATCTCATGTGTCACATATGTTCCCCAATACCAGATCCTCCCCTGAAGGTTTTACTGTCATTATCAGAACACTTATCTACAGCATCACAACTATTTATTAGTTTTTCAGAGTTTTATTTTGATTTCATTAGCTGTGTCTTGTTTTGGTGTTTTTTGGACAGATGATTAATGGGCTATTTGATCAAGAAGTATGCCTCATCCATCTGTGTATTCCTACCACATCAAAAAGTGCTAAATAGGCTGGGCGCCACGGTTCACACCTGTAATCCCAGCACTTTGGGAGGCCAAGAAGGGTGGATCACTTGAGGTCAGGAGTTTGAGATCAGCCTGGCCAACATGGTGAAACCCTGTCTCTAATAAAAATACATAAATTAGCTGGAGGTGGTGGCAGGCACCTATAAC
Organism: Alouatta palliata; assembly: GCA_004027835.1. NCBI lineage: Eukaryota > Metazoa > Chordata > Mammalia > Primates > Atelidae > Alouatta > Alouatta palliata. Next base: position 15,402 of record PVKV010028777.1, read on the forward strand.
CTCAGCTACTTGGGAGGCTAAGGCAGGAGAATTGCTTGAATGTGGGAGGCGGAGGTTACAGTGAGCTGAGATTGTGCAATTGCACTCCAGCGTGGGTGACAGAGACTCCATCTTTAAAAAAAAAAGTGCTAAATAAAAGTGGATTGTGTAAATGAAATAAATTATAGTGATATCAAGGGGAAAATTTCAGACTACTTGATAAAATACTCCATGAAATATACATTTTAAAAAGTGTTGTAGGCTGGTACAGTGGCTCACACCTGTAATCCCAGCACTTTGGGAGGCCAAGGCGGGCAGATCACCTGAGGTCAGGAGTTCAAGACCAGCCTGGCCAACATGATGAAACCCTGTCTCTATCAAAAAAGTACAAAAACCAGCCAGGCATGGTGGCACATGCCTGTAGTCCCAGCTACTGGGGAGGCTGAGGTGGGAGAATCACTTGAACCCAGGAGGTGGAGGTTGCAGTGAGCCGAGATGGCACTACTGCACTCCAGCCTTAGCGACAGAGTGAGACCCTGCCTCAGAAAAAAAAAAGTGTTGTATGAAATAAATTAAATTGAATTTAAACTAAGGGGTATTTGTTTTTAAGTATTTCACAGCATAGCTACAGCTACTGAGAAAGTCTTAAGGGTTCTATGAAATTCATTTCATCAGAGAAATGCAGTGAGATCTCTCACACACATACATACACACACAACTCTCCCATGGACATCAGGAGGCCCTAAAATGCAAAGGGAAGATTTCATGCTGGGGAAAACAAAAGAAAAAGAAAATTTAACCTGAGAAGTTTGTGAAAAGTCTTGTGAATGTAGAAAAACGATTTCGATGCAACCACTGCTGAGCTTCCTGAGGTGTGGTTGTTGGTAAGAGGTTCTGAAAGGGAGAGAGCATTTGTTAGGTAATCAAATAGATCTGTCTGTTACCCCATTAGGTAACGCACAGCCAAACACTCCCACATACCCCCATTCTCAGTCCTAGTTTGTGCAAGTCGTTTTCTCTCTCTCTAACCATGCAAGATGCTCAAGGAGTTCTAGCCTCCTTTTCTTCCCCACTAGACTGTAAGCTCCTCAGACGGAAGGGTCCTGCATTACTTGTTTCATATCTTTAGTCCCTAGCACAGTATCTGATTCATAGTCAAAATTCAATAGATGTTTGTTTAATGAATGAATGAATAATAATTCCCTAAAAGCTGGGCATTTCTACTGAATTGGACAGTCTTCAAAGTATTACTAGACATTGCAAGTAACTAACATTCAACTTTAGACTTACATCTGTGACTGGAGGGGGTGGCTCTGGCTGGTGGTTTGGTGAACCATTTCTAAAGAAACATTTAAAATGAAAGGATGAGTCCATGACACATGCTGGGGCTCATTATTTCATTCCTCATCTTTACAATAAATCTTAAACTAGAGATTAAAAAAAAAAATCTGTGCTCTCTCATAAAACATTCTTATTCTTTGACCCAATACTTCAATTTTCTATTAGTTTAACCTAAAGATTTTATGGGGAGGGGGAGAAATTATGTCATTAGCAACATTTTTTATTATTGAGGAAACTGAAGAAAATATCAAAGTTTCAATAAGTTGGGACTGATGAGGTAAATTATGGCATAAAACATATTTAACCAGTGGGCACAGTGGCTCACGCCTGTAATCCCAGCACTTCGGGAGGCAGAGGCGGGCGGATCACGAGGTCAGGAGATTGAAAGAATCCTGGCCAACATGGTAAAACCCCGTCTCTACTAAAAATACAAAAATGAGCTGGGTGTGGTGGCACACACCTGTAGTCCCAACTACGAGGGAGGCTGAGGCAGGAGAATCACTTGAACCCGGGAGGTGGAGGTTGCAGTGAGCTGAGATCACGCTACAGTACTCCAGCCTGGCGACAGAGCAAGACTCAAAAAAAAAAAAAAAAAAAAAAAAAAAAAAAAAAAAAAAAAAAAAAAAAAAAAAAAAAAAAAGAAATTTAACCATAAATTTACTAAGATGAAAAATTGTGAAAGAACAATTGTTAAGAAAAAAAAATTTTAATAAAATGAAAAATATCAGGATAAAGAAGTTTATTAATACAATACTACTGTAGGAAATACAGAAATATGCACACATACACAAGAAAAATATTGGAAGAAAATTTACGCAATGCAACACGATCACACACGTTTAGAATAAAAAATAATTATTTTTAAAGCAGCTTCAAAAATTAGTGCTGTCTAATTTGTGATCTAAGAGTTATCTCCACACCCTCAGTCGGTCTTTCTCTCTCTTTCTTTTTGAGATGGAGTTTCGCTCTTGTTGCTCAGGCTGGAGTGCAGTGGCACGATCTCGGCTCACTGCAACTTCTGCCTTCTGGTTTCAAGTGATTCTCCTGCCTCAGCCTCCCAAGTAGCTGGGATTAGAGCTGCCTGCCACCATGCCTGGCTAATTTTTGTATCTTTAGTACAAACAGGGTTTCACCATGTTGGCCAGGCTGGTCTTGAACTCCTGACATTGTGATCCGCTTGCCTCAGCCTCCCAAAGTGCTGGAATTACAGGCATGAGCCACTGTGCCTAGCCTCAGTTTTTCTTTATACGTTTGTTGTCTATGAATTGTCCCTCTTCCCTAATGCCTACTTTTTTTTTTTTTTTGAGACAGAGTCTTGCCCTGTCACCAGGCTGGAGTGCAGTGGAGCGATCTCGGCTCACTGCAAGCTCCGCTTCCAGGTGTTTAAGTGATTCCCCTGCCTCAGCCTTCCAAGTAACTGGGACTACAGGTGCGAAACACCACGCCCAGCTATTTTTTTTTTTAATTTTAGTAGAGACAAAGTTTCACCATGTTGGCCAAGATGGTCTCTAGCTCTTGACCTCGTGATCCACCCGCCTTGGCCTCCCAAAGTGCTGGGATTACAAGCGTGAGCCACCGTGCCCAGCCATGCCTACTTTTAGGGAATAAAAAGTTTAATCTACTATGAAGTACATAACAAAGAGAAGAGAAAAAGTTTTAAACACAACTCTTAAACCCTATATAATATTCAGAATTACCTATAAGTAGCATGTATCATCCATGTGGATGTTAAGATATTTTTTTCTTTCAAAAAAAGATCTTTTTCCTTTTTTAGCCTTAGCTGCAAAATTCAAATTTGGTATTCAAACTTAGTAATTAACTTATCTTAGGGCCCTAGTTATATGTATTCCTTCTACAACTAATACCTACTTTTATTCTTGTTATGTTTTGAATATTTAAGTTACCTTAATTAAATCCTTTAAAAAGCAGGTCAGACATAGAGCCTGAATAAATCCCAAAACACAACATTGCAACCAAACAATATGTTCACACATTTGGTAGCCTAACTAGTTCAAGTTTCAATGTGGTTATGTGAAATACATGTTAAATGCTAGGACTATAATACAGCTACTTTGTAAAATTGGAGTAGGCGTCTGTACCAGCTTTCAATTATCTCTTATGGTAAAAGATAATAAGGCAAGATTAAACATATCCCATAGATAATTCCAACACTTCATTTTAGCCATCATCTTCAAACTTATTTCCCCAATTATCAAAGATTCATAATAATTCAGTGTTAGAAGTATTTCTAACAAGTAACAAAACAAATTTTAGTATCTGTACAATTGTTTACAGTTCCCAAAGACCACTCTGTGATGCAAGTATGATCAGGAAATGAAATAACCACAGATGTACAGTAATAGGGAGAAGAAAAAACCCAGATCATCAGTTCCTGAACCACTAAAAATTGACCATAAATGCTACTTTCTGGTAGGGGAAAAAAGAAAAGGAGGAGGGAGAGGGGAGAACACAAGGAGAAGAAAGGACTATATAAAACTCTTTCAGTCTCTTTCGACGATAATCCAAGTATCAGTGAATATATAAATCCATCAAAGACCAAACAGATGTGCTTATTGATTTAAAAAGATCTTGTTTATGAACAGGTAATGAAAGAATATATATTTTGGACAAATAAGCCAATTTTATTTCCCAGACTTACCCTTCCCCAAGAGAAAAACTGCTATGGGAACTGTTGAAACCAGGTGATGGGGAATTATTGACATACGTGATCTCAGGCCATGGAGAACACTAAAAACAAAGGATAAGTTAGATAATGAATAAGCACATTTGACCCTATTGTTCCCTGAATAGCACATCTTCATTAGTAAATCTTAATTCCTCAGAGACCCTCATAAGCAATAGAGAACATTGCTTCTGTTTCCGCCATCTTGGAGCCCGTGGAGGCCTTCTGGGAATAGGACTTCTAAAAGGAAATAAGTCTAGAAAGCTGTGGTCCTGGGCCTTTTTGCTGGATATAAGTGGGTTCTCCAGAACCAAAGGTAGCACACAGCTCTTCTTAAAACTAAAGGTGGTTTACCCCCAAGATGAAAGTGAATTCTATTTGGGCAAGAAATGTGCTTATGTAGACAAAGCAAAGAACACCACAGTGACTCCTGGTGGCAAACCAAACAAAACCAGAGTAATTTGGGGAAAGATAACTTGGACACTCAGAAACAGTTGGCATTGTTCATGCCAAATTCTCAAGCAATCTTCCTGCTAAGGCCACTGGACACAGAATCCATGTGATACCGTGTCCCTAAGGATTTAAATTAATGAAAAGTAAATAAAAGTAGATTTGTGCTCTTGTTTTTTTAAAAACAAAAACAATACCAAAACAGAGTGAGAGAGAATATTCCTAAGAAGAAGTAAATTTTGACCAGTTTGGAAGTGATGAATTTTTCTTTTAAGATTAAAAATTATGAACTGAAACTGTCACCAAGAGAAATCTTGTTACCTCTGTGAGTATGGTCGTCTCATAGGAAGGTTGATATTTCTCCTTTTCATGAGGTGTTCGTTTCTCCATTTTCTCTCTGTCCGTTTTTTGCTTTCTGTCTGCACCTTTGGGCTGAAATGAGAAATAATTTGTTTTAAACTCAGGTAATCACCTTTTAAGCCAACAATATTACTTCTAAAAATTTAAATATTCACATATGAAACAAAATTGTATGTGCAGAGATGTAAAGGTAAGACACATCACTTTAAGTTTGAAAACAGGAAATTTACATGTTTGATAGAGTTGAAAAGAATCAGCTCTATAGCTACTGACATGGAAAGATGTCTAAAGCACACAGTTCACAAAAAAAAACCAAGTCTCAAAACAATTCAAATAGTATAATCCCACTTATGTGTCAAAGAAAATATGTATGTAGCTATGTATGCGTGTGTATAAAAGCACAGAAGGGAACTAGAAGAGCTAGGTGTGGTGGCTCACTCCTGTAACTATCGCACTTTGGGAGGCCAAGGCAGGCGGATCGCTTGAGGTCAGGAGTTCGAGACTAGCCTGGCCAAGATGGCAAAACCCCATCTCTACTAAAATACAAAAAATTAGCTGTGCATGGTGACACATGCCTGTAGTCCCAGCTACTGGGGAGGCTGTGGCACAAGAATTGTTTGAATTTAGGAGGCAAAGGTTGCAGTGAGCTGAGATTTCGCCACTGCACTCCAACATGGGCAACAGAGAGAAATTCCATCTCAAAAAAAAAAAAAAAAAAAAAAGAAGAGGGAACTAGAAGAACACATACAAAATTATGACAGGGGTTTCCTCTGGGAAGAGGTTGTGAGGGGGTTCTGCATAAGAGAAGTAAAGAGAGAATTTCAGCGTTGCTCTGAATACTTCTGTATTATTCAATTTCTTACAACAAGAACAAATTAAAATTTTGTTTTCGATGGAGTCTCGCTCTGTCACCCAGGCAACCTCCACCTCCCAGGTTCAAGTGATTCTCCTGCCTCAGCCTCCCGAATATCTGGGATTACAGGTGTGTGCCACCATGCCCAGTTAATTTTTTGTATTTTTAGTAGAGATGGGGTTTCACTGTGTTAGCCAGGATGGTCTTGATCTCCTGACCTCATGATCTGCCCACCTCAGCCTCCCAAAGTGCTGGGATTACAGGTGTGAGCCACCGCACCCGGCCCAAGAACATACTTATCCCTGTGATAAAAATATATAGGACACTGGCTGGGGCACAGTGGCTAATACCTATAATCCCAAGCACTTTGGGAGGCTGAGGCAGGCAAATCGATTGAGCCCAGAAGGTTGAGGCTGCAGTGAGTTGTGATTGCGCCACTGCACTTCAGCCTGGGTGACAGACTGAGACCCAGTCTCAAAAATAAATAAATAAATAAGACCAAATAAGAAAAGATCAAGTATGAATGTAACCAAAAATAGTCAATTTTTGTAAACTTTACAAGAGCTTGTAACTTCAACAGGCTTTAGGAGCTTTCAGTGAGAACCCATGCTCTTGTCTCTAGCCGTCTTTTCCAAATTCCTATTATCCCATCACCATTTCCATGTAAATTTCTTTACCAGGCATCTTGGTAATTATTTCAATGACTCTAGCTTAGATGTTTTTTCATTTTTTGAGTTTTCAAAAAAAAAAAAAGACAAGTTGACTTTCTGATTTTGTAGCTAATGTTAACATAGAATGAAAAGGTAAAAGAATCCAAGGGCTAGCACATTGCCCAGGAATACCTTGAAAACTTTGATCTGGCAGCTGGCCGAGTGTAAGTGCTCAGTATATTCCCCGTTTTCATTCTCCTTGAAGGTATCAATTTGCACTCGGAATGGCACCCCCTTTTCTCCACCATGTTTCCTCATAGTGAACTCTGTGCTAATACAGTGCACCTGAAAAGAGTACAACATCAAGGTTTCGGTCTGGCTAGCTAGCGAAACTCGATGGCGGTATTTTTTTTTTTTTTTTTTTAGCAACTATTAACAGCAAAACCTTTACTAGGAATTACGAATATCTACAAAAAACACTTTTCCTCTTTTTGATCTTGAAAAACTTACAATCTGATAGAGGAAATACAAAAACTTAAATGATTTACAAATGCAAACAAAATAAATGTACAGATCTAATGCTACCAAAAGTTACTGTGAGGAACTAAATTCATTAACTGCTTCAAAGAACACAGAGTTAGCAAAAGAGAAATGATTTCTGTGAGTTAAAGTTTCCTCAATTTTAAGGAAGATCTTAGAAAGAGGAGTAACTACCCAGTCTGGGAACATAGTAAATGTGAATGTTCACAGCAATAGTGGAGAAAGAGGTTTGCTTGGCTACTGCATAAAGTCTAAGATTGGTGGATTTTTTATTATTTTTTTCTTTTTTGAGACGAAGTTTCACTCCTGTAGCCCAAGCTGGAGAGCAGTGGTGCAATCTTGGCTCACTGCAACCTCTGCTTCCCAGGTTCAAATGATTCTCCTGTCTCAGCCTCTCAAGTAGCTGGGATTACCACCACCACACCTGGCTAAGTTTGGCATTTTTAGTAGAGACGGGGTTTCACCATGTTGGCCAGGCTGGTCTTGAACTCCTGACCTCAGGTGATCTGTCCCCCTTAGCCTCCCAAAATGCTGGGATTACTGGTGTTAGCCACCGAGCCCTGCCTGGTGAATCTTAATAGTAGAATCTTGTCTGATTGACTACTCCACAAGATTATAGTTGAAAGTCTTAAAATTATATATACTAAGTGTTTACTTAACACAGTGACTACCTCTTGTGAAGTACTCAATAAACTACTCGTTATTATCATTATTACAAATAAGGATTTTCAAAGACTCTACCCAAAGAATATATTCAGGTATGCAAATCAAATTTTAAGTATAAAGATGTTCAAAATAACATTACAGATAATAGTAAAAACTCAGGCCAATCAAGGCCAGGTGTGGTGGCTCACACCTATAATCCCAGCACTTTGGGAGGTTAAGGCAGGTGGATCACCTGAGGTTAGGAGTTCAAGACCAGCCTGGCCGGCATGGCAAAACCCTACCTCTACCAAAAATACAAAAATTAGTTGGGCATGGTGGCATGTGCCTGTAGTCTCAGCTACTGGTGAGGGTGAGGCAAGAGAATCACCTGAACCCGGGAGGTGGAGGTTGCAGTGAGCCGAGATTGCGCCACTGAACTCCAGACTGGGCAACAGGGTGAGACCCAGTCTCAAAAAAAAAAAAAAAAAATAGGCCAATCTAAATGCCAAGTAATTGTTAGGTAAATTATGGTGCAACTAAGGAATGAAATATTACGCAGCCATTACCAAGCAATTTTGGGAGACACAAATAAATAAATTAGGGTATTAGAAGAGCAATTCAGTGTTCTCAGGCACAGGTTAAGGAGCCTGGGCTTGATAGTCAGGCTAGAACCCTGTAAAGATTTCAAAGTTAACATGTTTTATCCTTTAAGAAATAAACTGGTAGTAAAAGATGCTCTTCAAAACTGGAACCCTATCTGTAATGCCTTACCTGAATAAACACAGATGTCCTCTTTGCAGGGTCCCACAGGAACTCCACTGTATTTAGTTGAGTTGGATTAGCCCTAGGATCGATTATACCCACAGACATTGGGATATCTGAGAAACAAAACGGTAATAACTGAACAATTCTGAGGGCTACTCAGTTTTAAATAAGAAAGCATTGATTCTTATATTACTCATCCCTAGCTACTAAGATTTTTGTGTATCACATCCTAAATTTCTTTGCTTTTTTTTTTTTTAGATGAAGTCTTGCTCTGTCACCCAGGCTGGAGTGCAGTGGCACCATCTCGGCTCACTGCAACCACCTTCCAGGTTCAAGTGATTCTCCTGCTTCTGCCTCCCGAGTAGCTGGGATTACAGGCATGTGCCACCAAGCCGGGCTAAATTTTTTGTATTTTTAAAAGATAGAGTTCGCCATGTTGGCCAGGCTGCTCTCGAACTCCTGACCTCAGGTTATCCGCCCAGCTTGGCATCCCAAAGTGCTGGGATTATAGGCATGAGCCACCACACCCAGCCCACACCTTAAATTTCTGTTTTGCCAGTGAAAAATATTTTATTAGAGTAAAATTGACTTAAGTACTTTCCTTCTGAGCGCTTTTTTTCCTCTTTGAAAAGTTTTTTTTTTTTTTTTTTTGAGACGGAGTTTCGCTTTTGTTACCCAGGCTGGAGTGCAATGGCACGATCTCGGCTCACCGCAACCTCCGCCTCCCGGGTTCAAGCAGTTCTCCTGCCTCAGCCTCCCAAGTAGCTGGGACTACAGGCACGTGCCACCATGCCCAGCTAATTTTTTTGTATTTTTAGTAGAGACGGGGTTTCACCATGTTGACCAGGATGGTCTCGATCTCTTGAC
>PVKV010028778.1:0-15859 GCA_004027835.1 Alouatta palliata
ACTGGATGTCCAGTTTGTTGATGATGAAGTTATTTCTTTCTGTTTCTTAGTTTTGCTTCTAACAGTCTGGCCCCTCTGCTGTAGGACTGCTGAGGTCCACCCCCGGTCCTGCTTGCCTGGGGATCACCTGCAGTGGCCTCCACGCTTTCACTGGGAGCTGCAATCCTCAGCTGCTCCTAATCGGCCATCTTGGATCAGTCCGAGACTTTTGTATCTTTATTAATATATTTGGAATTTTTTTTTATCACCTCCACTCCCTCCCACCCTCCCTTCCTTTCCTCCTTTCTTTCTTTCTTGATTCCTTCCACTAATGTCTCTAGAAGGTAATGAAAGGATATTTTGACTAGATGCTCGTTCTGTATATTTTAATTGCCTTCGGACTCCTGTTTGTGGAACAGTGGATTTAGCTCTTTTAAAAAAATAAAAATCTAAACTGTATAAAGGATAGTGATTGGGAATTAGTAAAATTTTTACTCTTTACTATAAGATTAATTTTAAACAATGGAAGTTTACAATTAACATATTGTGTTTTTACTTAGGGTTATTAGGTGAAGATGGCCATGGTACATTCACATTTTTTTCGTAAAGTTAAATATAAACCAATTATAATCAGATTACAATTTTAAGAATTTCTTCGAGTTATTAGAAGGATGATTAATTTTAATTGTGCTGTCATCAGAGGCCTAGGATATGTTTTGTTTTGTTTTTAATTTGAAGATAGTGTAATACTTTGGCTACTTATGAAAGAGAGAAGACATGTCACTCACATGTGTGGGTAGAAAAACAGATATTCCTTATTCTTACAGGAGGACATAATTTAGCATGGTGAGTTAGAGCATGAGCTTGAAGTCGTATTACGTGGGATCAGTTCTTAGTCCTTCACTTCCTAGCTGTGTGATGCAGGGGAGGTTATTTAACATCTAGAAACGTCAGTTTTCTTAGTAGTAAATGAGATGAATCATAGTTTTTACCTTATAAAGTTGATACCGAGCTTTTAGGATGATGCTTGGCACATAGTTAGCACTCATTAAATGTTAGCAAAGATGATGATGACTGCAGTGAAATATGCTGCCAGTGTCTTGGCCCACATTTCTCTATCCATTGTTTTCTTCCATATCATATCATATCTTTTATTACATCTTATTACCTACCTTCTGCCTAGATGGCTTCTCCGTTGGCCTCGTTTTTACCAGTAAATGGCATCACTATTCATCTGTGTGCTTCACCCAAAAATCTCAGTTATCCTCAATTTCTTTCTTTCCGTCACTCCTCATATTCAACTCATTGACAAGTTTTTGACTCCTTCTCAAGATTATATTCTGATTCCTCCTACTGTCCTCATCTCTCTTACCTCCTCAGGCCATACCCTCTACCTCCTGTCCAGTCTCCTTGCTTCCATTCTTGCTCTACTCACCCTCCTTCCCAGTTCTCCATGCAGCATCATGAGTTATTTTTGTAAAATGTGTATCAGAACACAGAATGGGGCTCCCTTGCTTAAAACCCAGACCCCTTACTCTTGCTGTCAAAGCTTAGTAAGATTTTCTCAATGCTTACCTCGTGTGTGTGTGTGTGTGTGTGTGTGTGTGTGTGTATGCGTGAGAGAGAGAGAGATTAGGTCTCACTCTGACACCCAGGCTGAAGTGCAGCAGCATGATCTCAGCTCACTTTTTGGGTTTTATTTTAATTTTTTTTATGTTTTATATTTTTTTCTTGTTCTTTTTAATTTTTTCTTTTTATTTTTTTTTAGTAGAGATGGGTTTTTGCCATGTGCCACGTTTCCCAGGTTGGTCTTGAACTTCTGAGCTCAAGCGATCTGCCCGGCTTGGCCTCCCAAAGTGCTGGGATTGTAGGCCTTAGCCACCTCGCCAGGCCACTCAGTGCTTACCTCTTTACCCATGGTCTCCCTTGCTCACCATACTCCAGCCACAGTGCCCATTTTGCTGGTCCTTGAACACATGGAGTTTATTTCTTCCTTAAGACATTTTCTCCAGATGTTTTTTCTGCTGTGGTTTCTTTCCTTTTGTTTTGTTTTTTAATCTCTGTGGAAACATTACATCCTCAGCAAGATCATCCCTAAATCAACCAACCTAAAATAATTATCCACTCATTTTCTGTCACATTCTATGTCATATCACTTATTTTGTTTCTCTGCATAGTACTTAAATGTGTAGAATATTAGATACTATTATATATTTCTTTATTGCCTTTTTAGTGTCTTTGTGGGATATGTTATATCCTCCCCCCAGTAATATTTGTGGAATAAATGAATAAATTTTAACCACTTTTTACTGTCCTTCAGTAAAAGGCTTTTTCTCTCCATATTTAACTTTGCCAGGCGTAACTGGTAGTGCTCATAGGGAAGCAGGGGAGATGGGAGTATGTTTGACATTAATTAATTACCTTCCTCATTATAACCTAGGAAAGATAATCAGTATTTTTGGTTACATCATTTGGATGTAGTAATTATTATACTGGTACTATAACCAGTGACAGTTAAATGCTACAAATACCAGGGTCTTATAAATGTTTAATTAGATAGCTGGTTATATTTGGTCACTCATTTTTCTTATGCAATTGTAAAATTTTCTCCTTGGGTAAAAGCTGGTTTTAATGATTAATGACATATTGTCTAAACTGATAGAAGTCTCTGACACTTAGGAAACTTTAGGAATAGGTTACATTTGACATAGTTGAAAAATTTAGGGAGATAATTTTTCAAACAGGAAGAGGCACGAATAATTAGGTCTTGGTGGCACATGTGGTGTGTTTTTTTTGTTTGTTGTATTTGCCTTTTTTGGTTTCCAGTGAAGTCTTTAGAAAATAATACATGACAGAAAGGATATTCTGGTTTGTGTAATATGGAGGTGAGTAACACCTTTTTAGAGATGAAAGATAATAGCATGAACTTTATTGCTAAACAAAATTTGACAGGTATTTTAAAGTTTTGTTAGTTTTAAATTTTGGAGAAATCCAACAATATTAATATAAAATAAAAGATAATTTATTTAATTAAGTGGCATAGGAAAATCACCAGTAAGAGAAGAATTTGCATTAACAATGAAAATCTTATTAATGGTGTTAATTATTGTAATTAATACTGGCTTGTATATTAAATCATTGATAACAGTACCTTTAGGAATTATCAGAACATAATTTTCTCTCTGGGGAGTCTATTGAGTTCATGGTGTGACTCTTCTAATTTCCCCGGAGAGGATTATCATCATAATGTTGTCTTGAATTATCTTATTGCTCAGTAAGTATCCTTTCCTTCAAATTTAAAGCAAATTAAGAAATTAATTTAGTGCTGGGAAGTTATTGTTTAAGGAGTCATCACCTGTGAAAATAAGAACCACTGGCAAACAGAATGAATTTCATTTTCAAGTGAAAAATATCTATGTGAAGGAAGCGCAGTAAAGACAGACCAATATGTAGAAGTTAATCCCAATTAGTAAGATCCCTTGTTCATGTGATTCGAGTGTATTCACATCAAAAAAATGTTGGTTAATAAGAAGCCAGAACATTTAAGGACATTAAGCTTCATTCACTGTAGAGTTTGATTTCTTTGTTTTCATATATGAATTTTGAATATGTATTTTATGTTTCTGAGATCTCAGAATGCTTTTATAATATGGTCTATTAGTACATAGATTTGTATAGCTCAAGAGCCTAAACTTAGTAATTTACCACAAAAATATCATCCAAATGCTTCCAAGATCAGTTTTAATTATGCCTATTAAGTGAAGAGTTGTGAATGTTTCATGGTAATTGAGAAATAAAATAATATTAAATAACCTATGTAGGCTTATCTGTGTTATCCATGTGAGTTATATTTGAGAAATCTTTCAAAACTGAGTCAGTCTGAAAATACTCAATGAGGTATGTAGTGTTTAGTACTTTTAGAAAATATTGTTTGCTGAATTGGCCATGCCATCTCTCAGTTTTCATTTGTCCTGAAGAGCATAGTTGCAAACTCCTAGGGTTTATGGGTTTTGAACCTGTCATTCTGCTTTGCAGTTTGTAATTTTACACTTTATTTCAAACATATTCCAAACAGATAATTTAATTGCTACCAAACATGGTTTTATGTATTAATTGTCCCTCTCTCACCCAAGAATCGTTAAAAAGACTTTGGATAAAATGACTACAGTTACATATTACTTGAGTGACTGTGTTGTCACTCAAGTAGTTTTATAACCAAGGGGTCAGGCTATTTTCATTCCTGAATCAGGATGATAATCTACATGACACATGGGGTAACCCAGTTGGAAGATGGCCCAGGATTGGGTGATAACTTGGAACTCCTATTAAGTATACCAATGGCATATGGGAAGTCTAGAAACACATACAGGCAGACTCCTACTGTGGCGAAGAGAAAAGGGGCCTAGAAAAGAAAGTTGAGGTAGGGACTAAAGAAGAATTTGAGTCCTGAAAACTAGAGTATGTAAAGTAACATCTACAAACACAAGAGCCCTGATAGGAGAGTGAGGTGCTGGAATGTTGTTGCTGCTGGCGTGTGTGTGTAGGAGGCATCTTTGGTGTTGTTGAGCACTTTGTGCGCTTGGCTATGTTCTGCCTGCTTTGTATGCGTTATCTGACTCAGACGCAATTCTTTAAGGTTGGTTTACCCTTATTTTACAGAAATAGAAAACAGGCTTGTCTAGCTTGCCCAGCTCAGGTATTGAACACCAGAACTAGGATTTGAGCCTAGGCCTTGCTGATTAACTTGAGAAGCTGTGCCTTTTCTACTGGACTCTGGGAGCATAGAAGATTTTTTTTTTGTAAAACCATACCTGGTCAAGCTTTGGAGCAATATAGATTGGAAGCAGTGTTCAATGCTTCCCCTATCACTTTAGCAGGGACCATGATTTATTACTAAATTCTTCTTTAATAGTGGGGATTAAAGGGAATTGCCTGCGTTCACCTGATGGCAAGCCGTTCGAGGCAGAGGCAGTTACCTTGCTTTGTAGGTCTGGTGTTCTTTCTGCCACAGTATACTCCTTCTCTACTAGATTCTACTTAGAGCTTGTAGGTAATTATAGTCATGCCCTATGTATTTTGGGCCTTTTATATTCATTTAGTACTTTCAAATTCATTGAGTTAATATTTATTCTTTACTTCATGGCACTTCGATAAAAACCTAAAAAAAAAAAAAAACCCACCTTGGTCTCTACCTTGAGAAACTCAGTGTCTGGAGAGAAAAATGTAAATACATAGTTGACCCTGGAACGACAAGAGGGTTAGTTTGTGCAGCTGAAAACCCATATATAACTTTTGACTCCCTAAAAACTTAACTACTAATAGCCTACTGCTGACTAGAATTCTGCCTTACTGGTAACAGAAACAATCAGTTAACACATGCTTTGTATGTTTTGTGTATTATGTATTCTTACAATAAAATAAACTACAGAAAATGAAATGTTAATAAGAAAATTATAAGGAAGAGAAACTATATTTCATATTCATTAAGTAGGAAGTAGATCTTCATCTTTATCCTCATTGTCTTCGCATTGGGTAGGCAGAGGAAGAGGAGAAAGAGAAGGAATTTCTTGCTGTCTCAGGGAGGAGAGAAGTAGAAGAAAATCTGGATGTAAGCAGATCTGCCCAGTTCAAACTTGTATTGTTCAAGAGTCAGCTGTATAAACAAATAATTAGAAACCAATGTGATACAGGACCTAACACAGTGCCTGAGTTTGTATGCCTCTTTATAGAGTTGAATGACTGCTGTGAATTGCTACAGAAACAGAGGTAGAAGCCAGTAAAGCTGCCTGAGTGAGCTGAAGATGATTGTTTAGAAGAGCTCACATGGAACTGAATCTCAGAGATGAGTTGTGGTTTGCTGGGTATGAAAGAGGCAGTCATTCAGAAGGCATGGGAACAAGCAAGTGCAATGCCATGGGCACGAGGCCAAGGTTCACAGCACACTTGGGAAATATATGGTGCAGCTGGTGGAGATGGCCATAGCAGTGCAGAAGTGACTTTAAAAGCCTGCTGTCATAGATAAGGCATCATTATCCTCATTTTATAGTGGAAGAAACAAAATGGGTTTTTACTTCCATAAAAGTTGAAGGTCCTCTAAGTGACTCATCTCAAATCCAAAAGCCGTTTTATGCAGCTTGGAATGAAAAAAACCTGGGTCATCAAGGAACTTCAAGAGACTGAGACGCAGTTTACAATGCAAATTGAGAACAGCAAAGTCAATTTAAGTGATTTTATTTGGTTCATATTTCATACTGATTTGAATCTCAGTATTTTGCTGAGTTATTTTATTCCTAGTACCTTAAAACATACAGGACATACAACATCATTCAACAAAGAGAATATAGCTGTTTCCTAAAAATAGTTCTTTATTTGAGTGGGAACTCGTTTGATATCATTTTTTATTTAAAGCACCTAATATCATGCTACCTACAGTGGGATGTAACTCATCAAAATGAAGTATAGCATTGAAAACAATATAATATAATTGTTACCGAAGTGTGTGTGTGTGTATGTGTGTGTGTGTGTATATATATAACCTGCCCGATGATCTCCTAAAGGAGATCTCATCCTACACAAGCTTATTTTTATACAAATTGCAGTGTGGCAAAGAGACCCAAGGGTAGTTGGAGATGTGCAGCTATGCTCCTTCTCATGTCAGTTCTCCACATCTACACTGGGTGACAGGACATGGGAGCAGATGAGACAAGCTGTCACTCACACACACTGCCCTTTGAAGAAAGGCCATGGGGGGAAAAAGGTGCCGCAAATGGGCTGTGAAGTTTACATACACTGCCCACTGTTAAACAGATTACGTCTAATGAAGTGTCTAATGCTCAGGCCATATCAACCTAATCCTTGGTGGCAGTTCATCCCTCAACTGCCAAAAAACACCGCCCTCTGGCCCTCTTTCGCCACTCTGGTGGCCAAACACAGGGAGGTGCCTAGTCTTAATAAACCAAGATAGTGTGTGATCTGACATGCAAATGTAGGTCATTGAATATGTAAATATGTGATTACAAACCTGCATGCCAAAACACATTAGTGAGACTTTGCTCTCAGCATGCGGTTGTCACTCTGCCTTAGCAGTTGACGCTAATATTTGTCAAGTTATTGTGCAGACAGAAGATAGAATTCCCAGTCAAATTTAAAGTATCCGAATTGTTTGATAGTGTTTCTAATGGTGAAGCTATATTTTGCTGTTGAGATTGACAAATCTTCATTAAGTGAAAGAATGGTCTCTGTGTGTGGGAGAAGGATTTATCCTTATTAGATGACACAGACTATTCTGGTGCGTCAATATAAACAATTCTTCGGAAATCATAGGCAATTTAAAAGATGTTTCCTTTTTAAATGAACCCTTTATGTAAAGTTAAAAATGTAAAAAAAAATGCCAAATATGCACTGAGTATATCTGAGAAGTGGTACTTCGTGAGTTTCATTGTTACATATCTATCATTTTGTCACACTGACACTTAATTATAAATTCAGTGGCTATGAAAAGAAATCCATTTAGAAATGAATATCATGACAAGTTATCTCCCCTTTATTTGATAATTTTCTTTTGGTTCTGTCTTTCTTACTGTGGTATGCTTTTTCGTCTTCATTTTTAACTTACTCCGTTTTTGTCTTTATTTTTCATTTTTTTTTTTTTTTTTTTTTTTTTTTTTTTTTTTTTTTTTTTTTTTTTTTTTTTTTTTTTTTTTTTTTTTTTTTTTTTTTTTTTTTTTTTTTTTTTTTTTTTTTTTTTTTTTTTTTTTTTTTTTTTAGTCAAAAGACTTGCCATTGAAAATATCTGTGGATCATGATGTAGGGTCCCATAATATGAGGCCATATTAAAGATGACTTTGCTTAATAACATGGCAGTGTGGCGTAGGCTGTACTTGGGAATCAACTGGACATTCACATGGTTTGATGACATCTACATTATTGGATTGCTGAGAGAATTGAATTTGGTGGCACTTAAAGTCCTGATATACAGTCCCCATTAAGTTGTGGGGACGAAAATTGGACGTTCTGTTATTGTTGTAGTAGTTATAACAGTTAGCTTATGGTCCTTTATTTATGAAATGAATTTAAGAAATTTCTTGTATTTTAAAGGAAGCATGATATTTTTCTTAACAGTATTTTGGACTTCTACAATAAGAAAGCAATGTACAATAACAAATTATTGCTCCTTTTTTTTTTTTTTTAGAGAAAACATTGGGTTTGAATTACAGTGACTCTGACAGAATTTTACAGTTTTTGTTAGCATGATAAATACAGCGAAATTAAAAGGTAAAATGTACTAAGGGATTAATGCAAAGTGTTGCCCATATATCAAAATAGCCTTCTGCCAAAAGTCCAGGATATGGGGTCATCAGCCTTAACAAAGGTTTATTTGAAGGCCTAAGAGTTTATGCTGAGTTTAATGTGTTCACGAACCAGTGCTACCTTTGCATTAATAGGTCTTTAATAGTCAGTCTTATTAGAGGGTGCAGTGCGCTAGTCTGGCCCCACAGGAATGTCATGTTGGCTTGGAGAGTGCGGAGGGGACTGCGGGTGTGCAGAGAGTGGTAAAAGGCATGGGAGAGTATCAGTACTCCAGGAATCTTCAGAAGGCTCAGGCATGTCTAGCCAAAAAAGAGAAAACATAAGGGCATGTGATAGTTAAAATAGGCTTTTTTGTTTTATTTTATATAGCTAGAAATGCTAAAATGAATGCCATCAGGAACGCAAAAGGTCATATTCCAACTTTAGCAATAGACAGTGTCTGACTCTAGATGTTCAGTTAGTGTTTACCCCATAACTGAAGATTAAACGAATGAATGAGCCCATGAACAAAAAAGTGAACAAAAGAACTAGGACAATCGGTAATGTTTATAACCTGAGTTTTGTCTTAAAAATAGGGATGGCTGCTGTGCCCCTGCCTGTAATTATTTCTCTCATAGCGCAGTGAAGAGCTTCTTCCATGTATTTGGGTAAGCTGTTTGAGAGCAGAAAGCATATCTGATTCATCTCTATTTCCCTAGTAGTCAGCACGGTGCTTGGCACGTGGTAAATATAAAAAAAATGTTAGTTAAAAAACGAAGTATCTTTTTCCATGATAAAAACAACAACAGCAACAAGAAATATTGTTTAAAATGTAATGATGTGGTAGTAAACTCCCTGCCACTGGACGTATTCTTTGTGGAAGTTAAATACTGTCAGGAAGTTAAGAAATGTTTCATGCATTAGTTGACAGTTTGGACTATATGATTATCTATTTTTGTAAGGTCCATTTCAACTCAAAGATTCTTTGCAAAAGAAAAGAAATATCAGAGAAAGACTAGATTGGGTGAGACAAGTTTGTATTCTGTGAACTAAAGACAAGTTACAAGGAGTTCCTATCTAAAATTTCAAACTCCTCATCCCCTGTCTATATAGCCCCTCACTAGAACGTCGGTTCCTCAGGTGCAGGGATTATTCTCTCTCCAGTCTGCTGCTGTATCCTCAGTGCGTAGAACAGTGTCTGGCCTGAGTTCAGTAAATATTTGTTGTTGCGTGAATGGATGTCTACAAACTTACCTTAGGTGTCAGCTGCATATATGAAAATGATCAGCGATTGTGTGTATTGTGTGTATATTGTGATTGAAAATTTTTCTGACATTTTTAAATTACAGAAGGCCTTACGACCGGATATGGGCTATAACACATTAGCCAACTTTCGAATAGAAAAGAAAATTGGTCGCGGACAATTTAGTGAAGTTTACAGAGCAGCCTGTCTCTTGGATGGAGTACCAGTAGCTTTAAAAAAAGTGCAGGTAAGATGTTTTTAATTATATAAATCAATTTAAAATTAAGCTATATGAATGATGGATGAGAAAGCATGTCCTGAATGATTGGGTACGGATAGCCTTAAGTTGAGAATGCTGGGAAAGAATGAATGTTGTATTTTAAAAGCTAGAATTGAGTGTAGTATAGAGTGGAACTTTTAGATTTAACATGATTTCTAGCCTTTAAAAATTTAGCTGGTATCAAACCTAGAAAAGCTTTCATTTCTCTGTATTTTAAGAGGCAAATTTGAGTTATCACCATTGCTTCTACCTGGACATTTAACTAGATGTTGAATGCTCACAGCTATAGGCATTGCAGTCAGAAACTAGTCACAGAATGTACTGCCCGAAGTTAGTAAATGGCAGTTAAACCATACCAGCAAAAAATGAAAGGAAAATGATGTGAACTTTATTTACTTAGAAATAAAAAAAAAATGAGACAGATAAAATTAGAACATTGATACCCAACTTTAAAATCCCTTATTGTATTTGTGTCATTCTGGAATCAGCTTTGCTGCCTAATCCAGATCGTTTTCTGTCTTCTCAAATTCATTTATCTTGCTCCAGCTTCTCTTTCCAAGTCCTGCCCTAACCCTGGAGTTGCAGTCCCACTGAGCTGCGCTGGAATGCTCGCTTGCCAGAGCCCTGAATGTTTCACTGCCTAATGAGATCCTCTGGCCTAGAAAGTACTTGTCTTTCTGCCTTCGAGTGTGTATGACATCAAACAATAAATCACACAGTAAATCATACACTTTTACTTCCGTTTTTCAATTAGGGTAATAGTGATTCTTCACGCCTGCTGTAGCCCATCCTGCTTTGCAGCTCTGGTATCTTTTCTCTGCAGAGACCTGTGAAATCTAAATTTTAAAAAAATTTTTTTAAACTTCTTAAGGTGATTAGTATACTTGTGACAGCCAATATAGAGATGAACAGTTTAATTTACATTTAAAAATGAAATATTGATGATTTATAAAAGGTTTTATCTGGTATATGTGTTAGATAGAAACAATAATAGAGATACCTCCATATCCATCCACAAGCTAGCTTAAGAAGTAAACATTAAAAATATTTCGACATGTGTCTGCCACTCCCTTTCCTCAGAGATAATCATATCCTGAATTTAATGTTTATCATTCCTTTGTTTTTCTTTATAGTTTTTCCTATGTTGGTATGAATTTCTAAAATAAAGTCTCTTATTTACTTTTGCATTTTTTTGAATTTTACATAAATGAAGCATATTTTATATAAGCATTACACACACACACACACACACACACACAGAGCTTGCTTTTTTCACATAGCATCATGTTTGAGCAGTTCGTGGTGCATGTGCTGTAGTTTATCCTTTCTGCTACTGTATAATATTCATTTGTTCTTGTTGTTGAAGTTGTTTACAGTTATTTGCTATTACAGACAATGCTTGTCTGATATTCTCGTGCCTTTCCTAGTATACACATACAAGAATTTCTCTCGTTTGTGCTTAAGAATGGAAATGATGAGCCACAGGGGATGCATGTGTATTGCAAGTTAATGCCAAGTTGTTTTCCAAAGTTGCACCAGTGTACGTTTTCACCAGCAGCATATAAGAATTGCAGTCTTCTGTGTTTTAATATGCCATTCAAAACTTAAGAAAACACAATATGGGATGTACTTATTAGTGTTTGTGAAAGAGATCACTTTTGGAATGATTATTCCCTTACAAAAGAACTCTTTGATTCATTTTTAAAAATGTATTAAATTTCTACTATGATCTCTGAGGACCCAGGGAAATAAAAAAGAAACTAGCGTTATTATTCTTGCCCTCCAGGGGAAAAAGAGTCTGTCTAGAACAATTTAATGTTAAACCCTGTGGCATGGGTTCCTGATTTAAATAAGAGTTCACAGAATGGAGATGTCAGTTTGAGCTGCTGGAATTGGTAGAGCTGGAACTTAAGCCAGGCTGTAGATGTGAGCCCAGATTGTGGTGAGCTTTGGAGCCAGGCAGAGGAATTTGAACTGTAGGCAATCGAGGATGCACTGTGGACTCTCAGATAGGGCAACACTCTTCAAAATCCATTATTTTAAAAATAGAATTACAGGCTCAATATACAGAATAGACTGGAGAGAACATAGCTGCCGATCTACCACAGGTCATCAGGATGGAAGGATGGATGGATTGAGATCCATTTGGAGGTCTCTGGGGATTCTTGGATTCCTTCTCTGATTCTGAGTGTGGAAAAGAGGGCTCAATTCTGTCTCTAGTGATTATTTTTTACATTGTGGAACCTTGTCATTAGAAATAGAAAGAAGGGCAGAAAGAAAGAATGGAGGAAGGGAAGGAGGGAGGAAGAAAAGAGCTCTTGCCTGCGTTTTTCTTTCTATTGATTGGAAGTTTGAATACATGTGAGTTAATTTGCATAGTTTTATTTCCAATCGATATTAATTTTATATTACCCTCTAGATGCCTCTGTTTTACACTGTGATAAACCTCAAAGTAGGAAGTTAAAGTTTATTTTGGATTATCCCATTCCTTTTTGCTTTAGTGTTGATATTGTGACATCTTCTAGTTTAAACCTAATTGCTTCATAGAAGAGAGAAATAATATTGTGAAGATATCCTTAGCTTATTTATTAGGGAGCAATGCCTTAAACCTTTGTAAGGAGAAATATATTTGCATTTTAGACATATTATTGATTATTGTGACGTATTACACATGTACTGAACAGGGAAACCCATGGTTCTTTTAATAAGTAATCTCTGCAGCTTAAAATAAAAAATTTAAAAATATTGCTGACCAATGCTTTTCCTTTTTGAAGAATGCTAACCCAACTTTTTAAAAAAAACCCTAAAGAATCAAATACTGAATTTCCTCATGCAAATTGTTATTTTCAGCCTATATTACTTATCTCACAAGAATTGTATTACTATTCCCAGGTCCACTAGATTCCTTCTTGAATACTTTGATTGAGTTCATAAGCTAAAGTATTGGTTTTATTATTCATTTCTCTGCTTACAAATTTTTAATGAGATATCGTCCAGAATCCTCAGCTTAGTTTTCAAGGCCCTTCCCTACTTTATGCCACTCCGTTTAGTTTACTTATTCAGGGCCTTTAACAAAGGATGTACTCAACTCTGGCCACTTTCCTGCAGGTTTGCCTGTTAACTGTATTGGGAAGAAGAGTGGGTGTGCTGAAGGCATGTTACTTCCTGGAAATTATAAAGGGATCTGAGATCCTACAGTATATGGCAACATTAACCAATCTTTTAGAAAACTTACCTGTATCCCATCATGGTTCATTTGCAAAAAAATAAGATGGTGCCTTAACTAGTAGAACAGTTTTGAAATTTTCTGTACCAACTTTGCTTTTCTCTCTTGCCTCCTGCTTCAATGCTTCTATTCCTGCTGATCATTGAATTCATTTCTCTAGTATTTATTGATCCTCTAGTGTTTATTGGTCGGTGTGTAAGGCTTTTGGAAGATTAGGATAAACATAACGGGACTCATGTGATTCTAGTGGGGGTACAACAAAGACACCTCTAAAATAATGAGATAGGCCCTGTGGTAGGAGGAGCCTTGAGGAGAACAGGTATGAGGAGAAGCTTAGGAAAGAGGCTTCACAGAGTTTGTGAGCTGGGTCTCAAAAATTAAGTTCTTTGTGTTGGAAGATTATCAAAAACTTGTTTTGATTTGGTATATGCAATCTCTATTATATTTTGCTAATTGATTAGAGCTATAGGATTAAAGTTGGTTTTTATTTTATCAATCTGACATAGTGTTATAGTAATGTAAATTTTGAGTCTCACTGTTTCTTAGTTCTTAGACCGTTGTTACTCTCATTTTTAAGTAATACCTGAGGTATTTTGATCCTTTGTTCATTGATGCTTAATTTCTCTTTGTTTACTCTTAACTGTGTTTCCAGATAACACTATTTTGCTGTGTGGCAGACATTGTCAGTGAGAAGATTTTTAGGAAGAAAAGCTAAAAAACGTACTTTATGTATTTATGCAAATAAACATAAAGTGACAATATTGTACAGATGCCCCTTTTTATTCAGGTGATCTCAAAAAGTCTTCCCCAAAGTATTCTTTGATGTTGAATGCTTTCCTTTTATTTACTTATGTTTGCTAGTTGCTTTAAAGCATTTTTCAAGAAAATAACTTTTTAACTTTTATTAATAAGATACTTTATTACCCATGTTAATTTTAGATTTTAGATTCTACATGTTTGCATATAATTAAAAATTGGTATTATATATGATCAGAAATTTGTGGACAATGATAGTGCTTTTAACATTTTCATAACCTCTCTGGCTCTATGTTCAGTCTCTTTTTCAGTGTCCAGTGTGATTAATAAATTTACCTCACAGCTTTTATGAACTTCATCACTGAATCTCTATAGACATCCTTTCAATTTCCTAATTGTTATTTGAATAAATGAAAACTAAGGATTTGTAAGAATAATTCATAAATGACATTTTAAAAAATTACAGGACAATTTAGTAAATTAATGTTAGTTTTTACTTGTCAAGTTGGAATAGGCTTTTATCTTAAAAATTAAAGCTTTTTAATTTTAATTACTTGTACTTGCAATCTTATTTAAGCATTTCTAAACATATAAGAAAGAGAAAACTTCCAATTTTGTTGAATGTTTAACATTTTGGGGTTATAATGAATCCTCCTATACGGCGTAAATAGATTACTAATGTTAAAGTGTTTAAATAATAAAGTGGACATCACTGAAATAATTTAGTCCTTTGTCCTTTTTTGATGTTCCGGAGTTTCTTTTCTTTTTCATCTTTTGATACCTTAGGGTTATTAGTATGATAATACATATTTTGACTGTATGAGTTTATTTAAAAAAAATTTTAATTATAAGCTCCTCTAGTGGCCATGCTACATGGATAAATATAACTGAAGTGACTTTTTATATTCTCTGTTGAAGATTTTTATTATGTTCATTTAATGTTTGTTGAGGATCTACTATATGGCAGGCACTGTACTTGACACTAGGGACACAATAATGAAATCCAACACGTTTGTGGGGGAAATAGACAACCAAATAATTATAGGCAAAAAGGAAATGACCATGCTGTGGTATTAGAGACAAACTAGATGGAGGAGAGCATTTTAGAGTGTGCAGCAAAGGTCTCTCTGAGGATGTGAAATTTAAGCTGAGGTGGAGGATAAAGGAGTCAGTCACCTGAAGAGTGGTGATAGGAAGGTTGTAGCTATAGAGCCAGGTGTAGCGCCTCACATCTGTATTCCCAGCACTTTGGGAGGCTGAGGCGGGCAGGTCACTAGGTCAAGAGATCAAGACCGTCCTGGCCAACATGGTGACACCCCATCTCTACTAAAAATACAAAAATTATCCAGACATGGTGGCACATACCTGTAATCCCAGCTACTTGGGAAGCTGAGGCCGGAGAATCGCTTGAACCTGGGAGGCGGAGGTTGCAGTGAGCCGAGATTGCCCCACTGCACTCCAGCCTGGCAACAAAGTGAGACTCTGTCTCAAAAAAAAAAAACCAAACAAATAGAAAGGCTCTCAACAATAGGACGGATTTAAAGTATACTAAGAGCAAATCCTTGTGATCTTAGTGAATGGAGTGAGAGAGAAGTAGCATGGGGTTACAGAACCACATGGGAATCAGATTTTTGAGAGTTTTGTTTGTAGGCCGTGGAGAGAGGTTTATATGTAATTTATATGTTATATGTTGTTATAAAGGTATGAATGGCCTAAAGGGGTTTATACAAGTGAGTGATGAAGTCTGATTTTTTTTTTAAGATTGCACAGACCACTATTATTTGCATAGAACATATTACTGTATTCAGGAAACAATAACACTGTCAAGTATTACTATTATTTAACATAATAATATTAACAGTGGATGAGTCATTATTCATCAGTTCACTTTCCTACTCATATCTCTCTAGAATCTGTTGCTTTAGTACCCACAGCACTCTTAAAACTTGCCTTTCCTGTTTTCTGTGATTGCATCGTCTTGATTCTCTTACTGCTGTTCTTGCCTCTCTGAATGTCCTTTTTGTATTCCCCTCAATTGTTCCGCCTTTTTCTACTCCTTTTGTCATATTTCTCACAGTTAAGATTT
>PVKV010028779.1:0-24542 GCA_004027835.1 Alouatta palliata
GTAGAGATGGGGTTTCACCATGTTGACCAGGATGGTCTCTATCTCTTGACCTTGTGATCCACCCGCCTCAGCCTCCCAAAGAAATGTTACCTTCTTAATGATCACCCCATTTAAAATTGAAAACCCCCCTCCACAATTGTTAATCCTTGTTTTGATTTTTCTCCATAGCATTCATTACTTCTAACATAGGTTTTTAAACATTTTTTATTCTGCCTCTTCCAATTAAACATAAGCTCCATGACATTGGGCTGTTACTGTTTTCATTCCTGCTGTATTATTCCTAGCACTTAGAATAGTGCCTGTCACAAGAAATGGAGGACACTCAATAAATATCCATTGAATGCACAAAACAGGATAAGAAAGTCTTAAGCATTTGCTTAATGTGTCTCTTTATCAATCCTTAAAGGATTCAAAAGCACTCAACCCTCTTTCTCTTCTTTGGACTTCCCTTTATGGTGTGTATGTGTGTGTGTGTGTGTGTGTGTGTGTGTGTGTGTGTGTGTGTGTATGTGTGTTTTCCAGCTAAAACCTAGTATCTCTGAGTTATACCATTAAAAGAGTTGCAGCTAGCTCTTCACAAATCTCCTGTCTACTGAACTCCAGGAACATCTTTCATTCAGTACCCAAGGATGGACATAGCCAATGATGATGATGGGAAGATTTTTAGGAACTGTGCTTACTCACATAGATTTTTGTTTATGGAATACATTTCTGAAGATCTGTTTTTCAGGGTAAAACTTCAGTCCTATTTCAACTAACAATCCCATACAGAAGGGTCATTGTTTATATTTCTCCAAAACCTGGTCAGAGGTAACTTTGACTCATTTTATTAAATTGATTGATAACTCAGAGTAAATCATATCACCAAAACACTTTTCATTCCAGTGCTTGATAGTTGTGGAATTTGCTCAGACCACCCATTGAATACCTGTTCAAATGAATGGAATCTCACAGAGCACACATAATCATCTCTGACTTGTAGCCATAGGGATACATGAATACCTGTACCTCATACTCAATGGAAAATCACCAGTTGTCTGGTGGATAGTTTACTGCATGTCAAATCTGAGGTCCGGTGTAATAGACTATTTTATTACTTCTATTCAGAATTTTCTAATTCATAGACATTCTAATTTTATTTGTTTTTTTCTCTCAAATACCATGATAGGGTGGAAGTCTACACTTTTGTTTCTTAATTTTTAAAAATAATTTTTAATAATTCTCTATGTATCTTAATATTCAATAAAGGAAATATTCTTAATATTCAATATTTAATATAAATAATATTCTATGTTCTTAATATTCAATACTTTATCGAGTATTGAGATACATAGAGAATACTCTACATAATGCATACCACTCAATGAACTGTCACAGTAGCTGTGAAACTACTCAAGTTAAGAAAGAATATTTCCAGATCCAGAAGTCTTCTGTGTCTCCTCCCCATCACTACTCCCTCTTTCCTCCTCAATGTAACTCCTATCTCCTGTCCTCATTCTAACACAGGAGTTCAGTTGTGTCTCCTTTCCAACTTTATATAAATAAAATCATTCCGTATGAATCTTGCATCTGGTTTCTTTTGCTGCATATTATGTTTGTGAAATTCATCCATGTTACTGAATATAATAACTGTGGTTCGTTCAGTGTGACTGCTGCATAGTATTCCACTGTACGAATTTATCACAATATAATATTTCTGGTTTTTCATTTTTATAAATCATGCTGCTCTGGACATTCTTGGAAATATTTTTTGGTTTCCATGATCCCCTTTCTGTTGAGTACATAATTGGAGTGCAATATCTGGGTCACAGGTATATACATGATCAACTTTAGTAGATAATGTAAGCAGTTTCCCTAAATCATTGTCCCAGTGTAACTCCCACCAGCAATATAAGAGGCATCCCACTGCTACATACATATCCATGTCACACTTGGGATTCTCTCTCTTTTTTTATTTTAGTTATTCTCCTTGATAAGTGGTAGTAGCATCTAACTGAGGTTTTAATTTGCGTTTTTTTCTGACTACAAATAAGATTGAGAATATACAGATATTCTGAGGGATCCCCCAGCCAATGAGAGATTCCAAAAGTAATAGAGTGCTGAGAAGACAAAAGCACATGTGGCCTGATAAGGGCATGGTCTGATATGGGAGAAATTTCGGTGGATGGTGGAGGAAGCAGATGATGAGTATCAGTTGCAGCCCTGGGACTGGTGCAGGGGGTATAGTTCCTCCTATTAACTTCCCCTTTTGTAGATTTCCCTGGGAAGAGATGCCTGCTAGTACAGTGGAGGAACTGCTCCTTGAATGTACGTGAGGAAGTGGATTCAAGTTGCACTAGGGATAGATTGTGGCAGAAACACAGATGTGCATCCCAGAAGGATAAGTTGTCCCAGTTGCTTGTAGTGCTGCCAGTAGATAGCCTCTAAGGCTTAGCTCCTTCGGGGATTGTTTTAGCTGCAGAGGTGTAACTTAAACAGGTGGCCTTAAGGTGGTTCTTAACAGGTGGCCTTAAACAGGTGGCCACCCCCAACCCCCTAGAGGTTGGCATGCAATGACTGATGCACATGTTCACCCTAAGTGAGGTAACACCAACAGGCACCTACAGCTCTGGGGCTTCCTGTGGAGTTAGCTAAGGCAGTCAGGTCTGCATCACAACCTGACTTCTCCCTCTGCTCAATCCTATTTTCCTTTCCTTTTCACAGCTGTTAGTCGCAAGGGACGCCCTAGAAACGTACTAAACACTAAACATTGTCTCAGATCTGAGACAGTGTTGGATAACCAAACCCATGGCAGTGCTCTGTAAGACTGTGGAGATTTTTATGGAGTTAAAACTAATAGAGAGTATGAAAACCTTGGTGGTTTTTTTTTTGTTTGTTTTGTTTTTTTCTTTTTTTTTTTTTGCAGTTGCAGTATTCTGAGAAAGGGATTAACATGATTAAAAATGGTGGCCAAGAAATATGATTCTTGTTGTTGCATTGGAAGGCCTGGAAGTGTAAGAGGCTAAAATACAAAACTGACTGGGAATTTGTTTCTGGAGTCTAAGAATAAAATCCACAGGCTAAAAGAGGGTTGCAGTTGGAGGAAAAAAATATATAATTGCTATTTTTCAAAAGGAATTGGAAAGATTTGGTGTCAACCTGGATGTGAGGATGCAGACAAGCCAGCTAGAATAAATATTGATTCCAAGATTGAGGGCAGAGGTTTCTGGGAGGGTCACTGATGGGAGTGGAAAAAATGGAAAAAGACTTAGTGAAGAAGATAATATCCTCAAGTTTTGACATCTCTAATTTAAAATGTCAACAAGCTATTTACGAGGAATTTTCTTTGTGTTGGGAGTCACCTTAGCTGTCCAGCCATATTAAGGGGCTGCAATACAGTCATGTAGGCTATAACCAGCACTATGATACCATGCCCAGGCTAAAAGGAGGCTGAGTGCTGGCCAATGTGGGGCTGCATGTGCCAGGAAGAAAGGATGCCTTTTCTGACTGGCACAAAGGTGCTGTGTGAGCTAGTAGGAGACCTGGCCATTATCTCAAAATCAGTGAGAGAGACAGTATGATGCCTGGTGAAATGCATAAATTTGGTTTATTAGAGATGGAAAGTTAATGAAGGAAAAAAGGCTTTACTAAGTTAGATTTCTTTAGGGTCAGAGAATAGGCAAGTCACTTAGACCTTCTGAATCTCATTTTCCTTATTTGTGTGACAGGATACTTTTCTATTCTCCACTCCCTGACAGCTTCCTCATACCAAGATATGATAACTGAATGAGATATTTGCAAGGCAGAGAAAAGAAGTGGAGATGCTTAGCCTAATTAATGTGCTAGACATATGCTAAGAAGGAATTCCGTGCTTACCTAACAGATAATTTACCCTGCACCTGGACTAGGCAGGTCACCTTTTTCTTCATTCTGTCCTTGCATATGCAGGATCTAATTATCTGGACGTATCCACAGAGAGAGGAACCAGATGAAATGCAGAAAGCACGGTCGCCTTAAAGAGGAGGAAGTAAGACTCTGGAGTTTCAAGCTGAGGCATGAAAGGTACCAATTAACAGTGTCACTTTGTAACCATGGGTCTCAGGAGTTTTGGGAAAGTTAGTACCAGCTTGTCACCATTACTTATTAATAACAGTGAGACTGCTGCTTTGCACCTAATCTCAGTCAGATCTCAAAAGCACTGCCACTGGGGCTAGTTACACAGCAGGGATATATCCATGTGACCAGCAGGGTGTAAGAAGGCCAGGCCAGGCCAGGCACGGTGGCTCATACCTGTAATCCCAGCACTTTTGGAGGCCGAGGTGACCTCTTATGAGGTCAGGAGATGAGACCACCCTGGCAAACATGGTGAAATCTCATCTCTACTAAAAATACAAAGTTTAACTGGGCGTAGTGGCACATGTCTATAGTCCCAGCTACTCAGGAGGCTGAGGCAGGAGAATTGCTTGAACCCAGGAGATGGAGGTTGCAGTGAGCCGAGATCATGCCACTGCACTCCAGCCTGGGTGACAGAGCCAGACTCTGTCTCAAGAAAAAAGAAAAAAAAGAAAAAAAAAAGTCCCGGCCAGGCTCCATCTCAGGCTCACTGGTTCTGAGGTGTTCCATGCATACTCAGTGGCTCTTGTTTTGGTGAAAAAAGCACATCCTGCTACAGTGGCCCTCTAAAAAGGGGATAATTGAAGTGTGGGCCTGGCCCTTGCAGACCCCTTGCTGTAATGTACATTCTTTATTGAATGCTGTTGCTCAATTGTATTCTTTTCCCATAATAAACCATAGATTCCTAAATATTGTCATTTTCAGCCCCATGAATCTGTTGCTATCATTAGTGCAGGATATAAATAATTAAACTAATTTGCAAAAATCAAATATCTACTTGATGTGTCTTGTGCATAGATAATACACACAAAATATTAATTTTTGCCCTTTTTCTCTCATAATTTTAACATACTTATTTTCTCATCTCATGTTTTCTCTCAGAGATTCTAACTCTCTTTGCTAAACGGATATAGGAATAAATCCTCTTAAAATACATTTTTCATCATATTGATGTGGAAAATGTAGAAAAGCACAAAGAATTTTTTAAAACTCTGTAATATCATCCACCAGTCATAATCACGATTAAGATGTTTTCAGATATTCTCGACTTTTAGTCTATAAATAAGACTCTCTCATGATTTCCTTATCCCTCACTTGTCTAACCATTTTATACTTTTTGATGCGCTAAGATTCTAAAATGAACCATAAAAGCTGGCAGACATTTTTATAGTAATCAGTTTTCTTATTTAAAAGGATGAGATAGATGAGCGTAAATAATCTTGTTATACTCAAAATTGTTTCTGCTACTCTGAAGACAAGGTGTTCTTACCTCTTAGTCTTCAAGTGTATATGCAATAAAGTTTTGCATAAGGTTGGAGACTTTGTCTTGAATATCAGGAAAACAACAGGAATGGCTTTCACACAAATAATCTCATTTCATTCATACCGTGGTTTTATGAGATTCGTATTGTTATCTTCATGTTACTGATGAGGGACCTGAGCCAGGAGGGGCAAAATATCTCAACTGAAGTAGCCCAGCTGCTAAATGATTCTGCCTTTGAAAAATCGCTTGCCATTGACACCTTTGTCACTGTCACCTCCATCTCTGTGCCACCAATATCTTTTTTGACCTATTGCAAAATCAATTTAACTGCTACCTCTACCTTGGCCCCTGTGTAGTGGCCAAAGTGAGCCTTTTAAAAACATAAAGCAGATCATGCCATTCCTCTGCTGAAACCTTTCACTGGCATATGCCTCAAAGTAAAATCCAAAGCATTAGTAGGGCTTCTAAGGTTCTATATCATCTATTCCTGACTCCCTCACTTTCCCAGTCACCTGGATCTCACCTTTCCCTCTTGCTTCCTGAACTCAGTGCTGCCATTTTCCACACAGCTTGACAAGTTCCTACCCCAGGACCTTTGCACCTGCTCTGTCTTCTTTGCCAGAAATCTATCGCTTTATTCCCATCTCTGATTAAATGTTGCCTCTCCTTCAAACTCATCCCTAGCTACCCTACATAAAATAGCCCCTTTCCCAACTTTCTTTATCATCACCCTGATTCATTGTTTTTCTCATGGTGTTTGTTACCACCTGGCTTTTATTTGTTTATTTCTTCATTTGTTTATTTTCTGTCTTCTCCTGCAAGAATGTTACTGGATGAGAGCGGAGACTTTGTTTTATTTATTGTTGTATTTCCAGGCCTGAAACAGAACCTGGTGCCACTAAGGAAAATTCGTTAATGAGTGATAGAAGGGAAGGAGCCAGATTTTTAATTCATGTCTTCATCCTAAATCCAGGCTATTTCCTCTATGTATTCTCAAAACCAGAGCCCCTTAAAGGAAGGAACATATAGCAAAACACCGGTGATATTACAAACCTTCCTTGAAACCCTTTGCTTGCCTTGCTGAGATTAGGAAGACTGGAATGAGTCAAGGCCAGAGTCCTTCCTCAGCAGATCACTCCAGCATTTGCTCTTCTCCACTGTCAGGAAAGAAGAGAAAGCACAGAGAAAATGGTTCCTATAACAGTGAATTCACAGGAAAGAGACGAGACCATTTTATTTCACATAAGTAACCTGGACTTTGGATCAGAGGATCCCAGCTCTGCTGTGTGACTTGGAAAAACTTTTTAAAAACCTTGTTTATCTCATTTCTAAAATGGGGTTAATGATCCTTCCTTTGGTCATAAAAAAGTCAAGTTCTCTAAAAAGCCAAAGGACCTGTTTTCTCACAAAGTGTCAGAGAGATTTTTGAAAGACCTAGATCCTGCATCTTTGGGATTAAAGTGACAAAGCATGACCTTTAAGAGATCAGAAGTAAAGGATATTTTAGCACAGTGGATTGTCAGTCTTCAGTAGCAGGTGATGGATGGGCTTTCAGCAGTCACAGCCCTGTAACTTCAGTTAGTGGCAGCACCATTGGCACAAGTACACCCCTGGGCATCTGGCCGTGGCACCAAGGTGGCAGCAAGGGGAATTCACATTTAGAGGCGATGAAGGTAGGTAGCTGCCACCACCATCATAAACTTGTGCTCCTCCTCTCTTCCTCTTCCTCTTCATTCTCCCTCTTCTCCCCTCCTCCTCTCTCTTATTCATCCTCCTCCTCTGCCCTGTTGTGTCATCTAGTTGTGACTTTTCTTTTTTTTTGTCCTGGACTTAGGTTGTACTGGTGAGGATAGAGACATAGCAAATCAATAATAATATTTTAAATAAATTTTAAAGCACATATGCATCAACCGCTGCATTTGATACATACACTGTCTCATTTCATCATTATTTAATATCCCTTAAGGTAGGTATAGCAACTCTGCAATGGAGTTGAGAGAAATGAGGCATAGGAAAAAGAATTACTTGTTTAAAGTCTCACAATTCATAAGTGATGGCAGGAGGATTTGAAGCCAGGTCTGTTTGACTCCAGGATACTTGTTCTAAAGTCACTCAGATTCAAAAGGTAGAATCAGATATCTTAGTGATTGGATGTGTCAGGGGACAGGGGACTGTGAGGAGGAGAAGGGGTCTAGAATAATTCCCTGTTTTCTGATTTGGGTGGTCTGTTGAAATGCTAATGGTGCTTTACCCAGGGTAAGGACACTCTGACTCCTAGAAATGGTTCCAGCCTCTAATTAGTGTCAAGATCATTTTTTTTTAGGTTAAAAATGAGCTTTGGGCTAGAGTTACGGGAATTCTTATTTCAATCTTTCACTTGGTTTTGCCTATAATAGACTGGCTAAATTGTAAGAGGCCTCATATTAATTTAAAACTGTCTTGAACTCAAAATAGTCAAACTATGAAGCTAATGAAAGAGCAGTGTTCTTGTTACCTTTATGTTCATTCCCGTGAGTCTTTCTCCCGATGGGCACCAGGTATGATGTTATGACCATGAAAGCGTTCAGGCAGTGATTACAGAAAGTCTTGAAAAGTAGAAAAGTCAAGCACGCTGGAAGAGCCCTGGCCTATTAGAGAGAGAAGTCTGGTTCTGATTACTGATAATTATAGATAAGCTGGAGCCGACAGTCATTTTCTGACCACAAACTCAAATCAATCAATTAAAAACTGTATGTAGCTGCACCACGGCTAATCAGTCCCAGGCACTTCAGGATGATCCATTAAGTCCTACCTCTACCGTGTCATGGTTGCTGTGTTCCATCTGCTACGAGTGACAGTAGATCAAATACACACCTCATTTTATACTCGCCGGCTAATCAAGAATGCTGTTCACAGTGTTGGTCTTCCTTCTACTTCCTGAAATCGCCCGCTCTGTACAAGAAGCCTGATGATTGAATCATTATTTCCTTTTCTGGACCCAGGCATGCAATACTAAGAAAAATAATTACTAGCAAGGGGAAGCAATCATCTTTGAAATGTTTTGTTCATTCTGTTGCTCTCCCAGGAAAACAGATGGTGGGGGCTTCTGGAGGTGGGTGGTTGCAACACTGTGGGATATAGAAGCCATTCTGTAGAAGTAGCAGTTGAATGTATTTTGTCTAAGTAGTCTCCAAAAGATACTTGGGGAAATGTGATTCACCTTCAAACTGAGATATGTGGAAGAGGGATAGTGATTCTTGTTCCTCTGTGTGTGTGCATTCTCAAGGAAGCAGATTTCAACACAATCTAATGAAGACGTCTTTTCTTCAGAGGCTGCAAACTGGTAGCTCATGAGCTAAAACCTACTAACAAATGTGGCTTGTTGGTCTCACAGAGTGTTTAAAACAAATTTTGAATTAGTTACTAACATTTAAAAAGCAAGAAATTGTACAACATTTTTTATTTCTGGCTTTTTTTTTTTTTAATTGGAAGATCCCGTGACACTGAGCTCAAGCTTCCTCTAGCCTGGAGGCTGTTTCCTTTGGAAAGCACATGTGCTTTCCAGCTCATCACATTCCCTACAACTTTCTTTGGAGAATGTGCATCAGCCTCCTTCAGTCATTTATGTTACCGTCTGGCGCTTCTAGCTTTTTGAGTTTGTGGCTTTTACTAAATACTGAAGCACCTTATGTAGTGATGAGTCTTTGAAGTGTTTAGACAGCCTGGAAGAACGTTTGCTGGAGAAAGACTGGACAGTATATCCTTGAACTCCAGAAGCTTGGCCCCTTCTGAACTCCAATCTTGAAAGGACCCTGCTTGGGCTTTCCTCCCCACCCATAGGAAGAGTAGGCCATGAGGTCAAAGGGACAGGTGTTTTCAGACTGTATTCACTTTTGACATTCACTGCTAACTCTAAATACCTATCCATCAGATTCTCCCCGTGTTTGTCCTGCTGAAGATGGACTGTGCTGCTGGTGTGTATGTACCCTAAGTGTGAGGGGTAGGCAAGAGGAGACAGGTAGGCAGGATGTATTTGTTACTTAGATATGTGGGTTGTTGAGTCCATAGACATGTATGGGAGACCCCTTGTGATGCAGGACATGGTTCAAAGTAGGAAAAGAAGGTGGGCTAGGGGCCTTTGTTAGAACCCTGCGAAGGGCCTTTAACTCCTTCCCAGGGCTTGTCCTAAGCTCATATTTTTAAGTGCTATGTCTCTAAAATTCTATGAGACATAGTGCTATGTTCCAGTAGTGGCATGAATCCTGTGCTTTGCAAAACACTAAGTAGAGGGTGGGTGGACTCAAGAGAAACAGGTACACGCCACTCTAAAATACGGTAGACCATAAAGAAAGGCCAAAACAACAAATAGATAACCATATGTTAAAAGAGTGCCTGGGGAGAACACTGGATTTTAGCAAAGAAGAGATAAAGACCTCTGATGCACAAAGACTCAAGATGGTAGAATGGAGAGGGAAGAAAAGCACCCAGCTAGAATTGGCTAGGAGTCAGGAGGAACTCTCCATTGCAAGTAAAATGTAAGCAGGATATCTCCAGCAGTCCACATTCCCACCATGAATACCTGCAATCCTAGCTACAGGAGAGCCCCCACAGCCCTTGCAGGACCTGAGTTCAGTATAGGAAGCTGCTTGAAGTCCACATGATTGCATTGTCACAAGAGGAAATGCATGCTGGGTACTCCCTGCCCCCTGGGCAGCACCATTCTGCCACCATTTTGAGAATGGAGTAACCACCAGAGTGCATCCTTCCCTAAGGCTCCTGCATCTCCATATCCTTTGTGCACCACTGATGTCCTGTCACATCCATCTAGAGGGCTGTGATGTCACAACATCAGGTGAACCCAGCTGTGCAGCCATGACCTTGATACTGGAGTGCACACAACACACTACTTCCCAAAGCACAGGCAGTTCAGCTCAGCAAGAATGCTGTCCCAAGGACAGAGAGAGCCAACATACATGCTTCCCAGGGCCTGGGGACTACAGCTGCCACACTAGTGACCTCATTTCCTCTAGCAGCAGAGTTAGCACCCTCCCAGGAGCCCAAGAACTGACCTTCCCAGGCCCACTGATTCTGCTGTCAGTAACCCCGTTTCATATAGAGCAAAGCTTCTGCATGCCTGCACATGCGCCCAAGTGACTTGAAGACAGGCTTCCCCAGGATCTGCTGCTGTTGCTTGTAACTCCTCCTCTTCAGTGGTGAAGCAGCCGTGGATGGGTATGCACCTCTGAGAGGCCCAAGGACTGGCCCACCCAATGCTCTGCTTCCCAGCAGTCTCACCCCAGCCTCCACAGTTGACCACAGCCTAGGCCACTGAGGCAGTCACAAACACCACTGACGTTGATTATAGCTTAAGAAACCATAAAGAGACTATGCTACTGAACTTACCGAGAATGAAAGCCAAAGCATCTCACCCAACCAATGCTATAGGACATGCTAACAGAAATAGCTTTCATATCTTTTGCTATGAAAGCTTCTCCAAAAAATTGGAAGAAGCTACTCATCCACCAGATATACAGATATCAACATATGGACAGAAGAAACAGGAAAAAGCAAGGAAACACAACACCTTCAAAGGAACACATGAATTCTCTAGTGACAGATCACAAAGAAAACGAAATCTATAAAATGCCAGAAAAGAAATTTAAAATAATGTTCCTAAGGAAACTTAGTGAGATACAAGAGAACAGAGATAGTCAATTTAATGAAATCAGAAAAACAATTCATGATTTGAAGGAGAAATTCAACAAAGAGATAAATATCATTAAAAAAAGAACCAAACGGAACTCTTATTACTAAAGAATTCAATGAGTAAAATAAAAATACAACCAAAAGCTTCAACAAAAGACTAGATCAAACACAAGAAAGAGTGTCTGAACTTGAAGACATGTCTTTTAAGATAACCCAGTCAGATGGAAAAAAAAGTTGAGGAAAAGGGAAAAGAAAAAGAATGAAGAAAGCCTATGGTACACATAGAACACCGTTAATATGGAACACCATTAACACCACTAAGCAAATGAATGCTCACATTATGGGAATTTCAGAATGAGAAGAGATAAGAAAAGGCACAGGAAATTTAAAACTGATAAATTTAGCAAAATTTCAGGATACAAAATCAGTACACAAAAATCAGTAGTGTTTCTATATACCAAAAACAAACTAGCTGAAAAATGAGGAAAGCAATTCCAATTACAATAGCTACAAAAATACCTATAAATAAATTTAACCAAAAAGGTGGGAGATATCTACTATGAAAACTGTAAAACATTGATGAAAGAAATTGAAGAGGACACAAAAAATGAAAAGATATCCCTGCTCATGAGTTGTTAAAATGACCATATTACTCAAAGAGATTTATATATTCAATGCAATCCCTATTAAAATACCAATTACATTCTTCACAGAACTAGAAAAACAATCCTAAAATTTGTAATGAGCTACAAAACACCCTGAGTAGCTAAAGCAATCCTGAGCAAAAAGAACAAAACCAGAGGCAATTACACTACTAACTTCAGAATATACTATAAAGTTATAGTAATCAAGACAGCAAGATATTGGTGTAAAAAAAGACACATAGACCAATGGAATAGCATAGAGAAATCA
Source organism: Alouatta palliata (assembly GCA_004027835.1). NCBI lineage: Eukaryota > Metazoa > Chordata > Mammalia > Primates > Atelidae > Alouatta > Alouatta palliata. The sequence continues at coordinate 11,954 of PVKV010028779.1, forward strand.
GAAATAAATCCATGTATTTAATAGACAACTGAGTTTTGACAAAGGCTCCAAGAACACATACTGGGGGAAAGAACACCTCTGCAGTAAAAAGTGCTGGGAAAATTGGATATCCATATGCAGAAGAATAAAACTAGATGCCTATCTATCTCCCAACATATATAAAAATCAACTCAAAATGTTTTCAATACTTAAATATAAGATCTGAAACCATAAAACTACTAGAAGAAAACATTGAGGAAATGCTCTAGGACATTGATATAGGCAAAGATTTTTATGGGTAAGACTTCAAAAACATAGAAAACAAGAGTAAAAATAGACAAGTGGGATTATATCAAACTAAAAAGCTTCTGCACAGTAAACAATCAACAGGGTAAAGAGATAACCTGTAGAATGGAGAAAATATTTTCGAACTATTAATCCAATAGGGAAAAAATATCCAGAATGCACAGGGAACTTAACAGTAAACTAAATAATCTGATTAAAAAATGAGCAAAGGACATCAATAGACATTTCACAAAGAAAACACACAAATGGCTATTCAGATCCTTTGTCCATTTTTATGATAGAGATGATTAGAATATCTCTAATCATCAGGGAAATGCAAATAAAAAACACAATAAAATGTTGTCTCACTCCAGTTAGAATGGCTGTAATTAAAAAGACAAAAAATGACAAATGCTGGCAAGGATGTGGAGAAAAGGGAACTTCTATGCACTTTTGTTAAGAATGTCAATTAGTACAGCCATTATGAAAAACAGGGTGGAGTTTCCTCTAAAAACTAAAAATAGAGCTATCTTATCTAGAAATCCCGCTACTGGATATTTATCCAAAGGAAAAAAAAATCATATTGAAGAGATAGCTGCACCTTTGTGTTTATTTCAGCACTATTCACAATAACCTAGTTGTGAAATCAGCTGAATGCCTATCAACAGATGAATGAATAAAGCAAAAAATGTGGTACATAGACACAATAGAATACTATTCCCCCTTAAAAACAGAATAAAATCCTGTCATTCATGGCAGCATCAATGAGCCTTATGTTATGTGAAATAAGTCAGGTGCAGAAAGATAAATACCACATGTTCTTACTTCTAGGAGCAAGCTGAAAATTGAGCTCATAGAATTAGCAAGTAAATTGTGATTATTAGAGGCTACAAAGGGTAGAGGGTAGGGAAGGATAGGGAAAGGTTGGTTACCAAATACAAAATTATAACTAGATAAGAAGGATAAGTTCTAGTTTTCTGTAGTATTGTAGGGTGAATACAGTTAACAAAAATTTATTGCTATTTTCAAATAGCCTGAAGAGAGGATTTTGACTCTTCTCAGAACAAAGAAATGAGACATGTTTGAAGTGCTAGATACCCTGATTTGACCTTTACACATTGAATACATGTATCAAAATATCACTCTGTACCTCATAAATATATACAATTATTATGTGAAAATTAGAAAGCAAAAGAAAAAAGTGATAATAAATGTGTTGATGGATTTGGTCCTTTAAATTGAATTACTGTCAGAAATACAGATCGGAAAAAAAAAGTATAGGTTTCACAGAGACAGGAAGTAGATTAGTGGTTAACTGGGGTTGAGGGGTGCAAAGGTTGAAAGAGGGGGAGGGATGAGGGAAAGTGGAATTACTGCTAATGGGTACAGGCTTTTTTGGGGGGAGGGTATGCTGAAAATGTCCTAAAATTAGATTGTGGGGATGCTTGCATAATTCTATAAATATATTAAGTCACCACAACACTGTACACTTTAAATGGGTGAATTTTCTAGTGTGTGAATTATATCTCAATGAGGCTGTTTTTAAAACATTTTTAAAAAATGATAGCTTTTCTTGCCAAGAAGAAACAAAGAAACACCAGATCATAAGCACCTCTAGGACACTTTTGTTAATTCTTCTAGTTATAAAATATTCAGTCTTAGAATGTGATACTGCCCTGGTTATACTGGAACCATATGGTCTTAAAACACAGAGAGTATAGTATTCTGTCTCTTTTGAACATCATTGCTCATTTCTCATGGCTTTTCTCTGTTTTCTCTGATCATGAATACCTAGGCTGTGCCTATTTTCATGGTTGGTCCCATTCCTTTTGCTGAGGTCTTCACTCTTACAACCAAAAACTTTTTCTTTTAGGATTAGACAAACCATTCGCTAAAACAGCTTCAGATTTCCATGGTTTCCATGGCTTCTTGTCTTCAAAGAAGTAACCGATCCTGAGACTTCCGGTAGCTTGCCAGATATATACAGATTTCTCAACTACAGCCCCTCACACTGTTGCAATGTCACCATAGTGCATGACTCTTCAATGAGAAAATTAAATTTTGGTGACGTTGGCATCATCTCTCAAATTATGATAAGAAGCACATTATTTTTCAATTTAAAAAACCAACCAAACAAAAAACTGGTTGATTGGGCAAAAAGATTTGATTAATTTGTTTTCATCAAATTTAACTTCAAGCAAATTGGCTGAATGAATTGGCCAGTTATTAATTCAGTCAAATCCTGTCAAACTGGTTGGGCTTATAAACACAGTCACGGGCTATCAAGGTTACACCATTGCTTACAACTGCTAAAAAGGAGAGCTATCCTCCCAGTGTTTCAAAAATGTCCAGTTTCAACACTTTGTCCTTTATCTCTGATTATTTGGCTATGCTGAAAGTCACCACACCATCAGGTAAACTTCAATATTTGGTCACAAATCACAGAGTTGTAGAAATAGTAATAGCGAATAGACTATCATCACTTTCCACAGAGTAACAGAAATCAGACATCTAAAAATCATCTCTTCGGTTGTCAACTTATGCTTGTCATCTACTTTGACCTTAGGAAGAAAATATTATCGTGTATTGGCTTAAATTATTTGTTAAAAGAACTGAAATTTGTTAAAAACACACAATATGGATTCAGCGTTTACTCCAAGTCACTCCTGAAAGAGACTTTTTAATCCACTCAGCATTTCAAAAAAAATATAACTTGCTGTCATTGGCCTTGTTCATTATAATTCCAAAAGATGATATATTTGGAAAATATGTTAGATATCACTCCAAGTATCTTTGCCTTGTTTTGCAGAAACATAGAATTACTGTAAAAAATTATAGAAAGTTAGTCCTTTCATCTCCTTTAATGCATCAATTTTCAACTTGGTCTGCACCTTGGAATGATCTGGGAAGTTTTTAAGAAATGCTAATCTCTGGGTTTCCAACCCAGAAATGTGACTTTATTGATATGCGTGTGGTGTGGGCATTAGAATTTTTAAAAGCTCCCCAGGTAATTCTAATGTTTAGCAATCTTTGGAAACCACTGGTGTAGTATAGCCCAGTGCTTCTTAAATCTTTTTTAAAATTTATTTTATTTTATTTGTTGAGATGGAGTCTCGCTCTGTTACCCAGGCTGGAATGCAATGGCATAGTCTCAGGTCACTGCAACCTCCACCTCCTGGGTTCAAGCTATTCTCCTCCCTCAGCCTCCCAAGTAGCTGGGATTACAGGCACCCACCACCCTGCCAGGCTAATTTTTGTACTTTAGTAGAGATCAAACTCTTGATCTTGTGATCTACCCGCCGTGGCCTCCCAAAGTGCTGGGATTACAGGTGTGAGCCACCTCGCCCAGCTGTGCTTCTTACATCTTAATGTGCATATAGATCACCTGGAGGGCTTAGAGTTAAAACGCAGATTGCTGGTCTGCATTCCTAGAGATTCTGATTCTCTAGATCTTAGGTAAGACTCTTGAATTTGCTTTTCATATCGGTGTTCTGGTGATGTTGATGGTACTCACATTTTGATTAGCACTGGGGTGGCCCATCAGTTCTCTCTCTTTCCTGCATATGGAGCAGGCAAAGAACATCGTAGAGACCTCAACTGACAAATGTGCTCACCTGAATCTTTGAAAGGACAAGTCAAATTATATAAAGGAATGAGCCAGAAGCTTTGGATTTTATTACAAGGGGTGCCAAATCAGTAAACAAACTCTTGCCAAGCCAGTAAACAAACTCCTGAAATCCTATGGGATTGTTTTAATAACTGGAATGTCAACACAAAGCTTAATTTATGTAGGAAGAAAACTGGGAATGAGCAAAAACAGAAAATCTGATCACACAGACTCTTTAATTTTCACACTGGAATTGCAATCCAATGATAACTAGAAACAGAGGAAGGAAATAAGGACAAAATTATGAGGGATGTTAAAAAAGAGAACTTTTTGTTATATAACCACGTTTGAATTTTGTTCTAGGTCTATCCACACTTGGGCTTGGGAGCTAGAAAGACTTCAGTTTGATTTTTGTTCTGACATTGTTTTGTGACCTGATGGGGCGACCAGCCATCTTAGTTTGTCTGAGGCATTCCCAGTTTTAGCACTGAAAATCCTGCATCCTGAAAAATCCCTCAATTCCTTGCAAGCTGCCATGGCTGGTTCACCCTAAAATAGGCAAGTAATTTAACTCTCCAGTAGCTCATTCTCTTCACCTAGATAACGCAGACAATGATACTTACCTGGAAGAACTGTTAAGAGGATTAAAAGCAACAAAATGTCAAGCACCCAGCACATACCTGGCTTCAAATAATAACCTTTTCCCGGCTATGAAATTTTGGAGTTGGAGGCTCCTTAAACCATGTCGATCACGTTAGCATGTACTTAATTTGGTTTCATGGGTTACTTGATAAGGAAGGACAGTTATCTACACTATAGAAGAGTTCCAAACATTCGCTAGTTAATTCTTAAAGTCTTCTGGTGATTGAATAAGATATGCTATGCAACGAAAATTTAAGTTTATAGGCATTCTTTGATAAACCTATGCACACATCTGCCTCCTTAAAGAAATCTCAGTAAGAGAATTCAGACTTCAAGCAGATATCTTGAGTATGCTTGTTCACATTATAAGGATCCTTTCTTTCACCAATCAAGTTTCCTAGTAGCTTCTTTTGTATCAGTGGAAATGTTCTATATCTGTGCTATCTGGTATTATGCCACTAGCCGAATACAGCTCTTGAACCTTTGAATGTAGCTATGGAAACTAGGGATAAGAGTTTCAATTTTATTTAATTTTAGTAAATTTAAATTTAGATTGTCTTCCTGTGGCCTAGTGGCTTATTGGAGGTAGAGGGGCTCTAGTATATTTGTTAGTTGTTAGAACTGATGATTAATAGAGAAGCTAAAAAAATAGAGGAGGAAACACTGATAATGTTATTTTAATTAGAACAGAGGATTGAATGGTGTTGGGAAAACTGGCTAGCCATGTGCAGAAAGCAGAAACTGGACCCCTTCCTGACACCTTACACTAAAATTAACTCCAGATGGATTAAAGACTTAAACATAAGACCTAACACCATAAAAACCCTAGAAGAAAATCTAGACAAAAGCATTCAGGACATAGGCATAGGCAAGGACTTCATGACCAAAACACCAAAAGCATCAGCAACAAAAGCCAAAATAGACAAATGGGACCTAATCAAACTCCACAGCTTCTGCACAGCAAAAGAAACAGTCATTAGAGTGAATGGGCAACCAACAGAATGGGAAAAAATTTTTGCAGTCTACCCATCTGACAAAGGGCTGATATCCAGAATCTACAAAGAACTAAAACAGATTTACAAGAAAAAAACAAGCCCATTCAAAAGTGGGCAAAGGATATGAACAGACACTTTACAAAATAAGACATATATGAGGCCAACAAACATATGAAAAAATGCTCATCATCACTGGTCATTAGAGAAATGCAAATCAAAACCACATTGAGATACCATCTCATGTCTGTTAGAATGGCGATCATTAAAAAATCAGGAGACAACAGATGCTGGAGAGGATGTGGAGAAACAGGAACGGTTTTACACTGTTGGTGGGAGTGTAAATTAGCTCAACCATTGTGGAAGACAGTGTGGCGATTCCTCAAGGACCTAGAAATAGAAATTCCATTTGACCCAGCAATTCCATTACTGGATATATATCCAAAGGATTATAAATCGTTCCACTGTAAGGACACATGCACACGAATGTTCATTGCAGCACAGTTTACAATAGCAAAGACCTGGAACCAACCCAAATGCCCATCGATGACAGACTGGACAAGGAAAATGTGGCACATATACACCATGGAATACTATGTAGCCATCAAAAACGATGAATTCGTGTCCTTTGTAGGGACATGGATGAACCTGGAAACCATCATTCTCAGCAAACTGACACAAGAACAGAAAATCAAACACCGCATGTTTTCACTCATAGGTGGGTGTTGAACAATGAGAACACATGGACACAGGGAGGGGAGCATCACACACTGGGATCTGTTGGGAAATAGGGGAGGGACAGCAGGGGGTGGGGAGTTGGGGAGAGAGAACATGGGGAGAAATGCCAGATATAGGTGATGGGGAGGAAGGCAGCAAATCACATTGCCATGTGTGTACCTATGAAACAACCTTGCATGTTCTTCACATGTACCCCCAAACCTAAAATGCAATAAAAAAAAAAAGAAAAAAAAAGAACAGAGGACTGAACTATTTCTCAAATTATGTAATTCAGTAGACAAGGATTTATTGAACAGAAGGACAGTTAGTGAACAACTTTTCAGAATGTCACCATGTCACCCAGGAGTTTGGGTAAAGGACCTCAAGGAGAGGCTGGAAGTCGTCGAATCTTGAGTTTCACTTGTAGTTCTGGCCTACCCTAACCTGCTGAGTATCCCTGTATAAGCCACTTACCCGCACTGGGCCATTTTTCTTTAAGATCTTTTAAAATCCCAATATCTTTTGAAAGAAGAGTACTTGCACATTGTAACTAAATTTTTTCCCCTGGTAGGCATATCTAAAAGTCATTCTGATTCTAGTATTGTTGAACTAGTAGGCAAAGAGAGAAACTTATTGTGAGGAAAAAAAACCGACAACTTTTCTCTGGAGAGAATCTGGGTTAACAAAATTCAGATTTATAGATACTCAATCTTTATTATAAACACAGCCCCATACAAGTTGGATAAAATAAATTCTCTGCTCTTTTATTGTTTATAACCTGGTTGAGGAGGCAGGTAAGGCAACTGAATAGGATCCAAGACAGAATGAAATAGATGTGCATACAATTTGGTCGAGGCCACAGAGGGAAGGTCTTTTTTCGTAGGGATATCCACAGGGTAGGTGGCATTGACCACTCAGGCCTTGAAAGAGAGACTGAGGCCTTCAGCAGGGAGAGAAGATGAGGAATCAGGTTTGACTAAATTGTTTGGATTTAAGGACACAGAGTATTTGTGCATGGTATAGTCACTTTTAATTTTTATGTTGCTGAAGCAGTTCAAATTTGATATTACTAGAGAATGACCAGAATCATAACTTTTGTTCATTATTTGCATAGCTTACTTCCTTTCCTTTCGATAATTTTAGCACATTTCTGATGATGATTATAAACTTAACTTCCACTCTCTTCCCAAATATATCTATTTTAGAAGAGCATTCTAGGTGAGGGAACATTGTGAGAAAATACAGGGAGATATGAGTGATGATTTCTGCCAGGTACTCATTATGATGCAATCACTCAACAAAACAATTTTGAGGACCTGTGGTGTAGGCTATAATAGGATTCTACCTGCATTTGATCTTGCAACCCTAAGTCAGCTGCTAATTAGACTGCATATTTATCTTTTTCTCCTCCTAAGTGCCTATTAGCACTCAACTGCCCACACACAAAAAGCCTATGCAAACAGCTTCTACCAAGCCTCCTGTCCCTTCTGGTGGCTTTCCAGACCTCCCTCACACAATTTTCTTAATTATATCTTCCACCATCCCCAGCTGTACCCCTGGAGCAGCTGCCACTAATCCTAAATAAATATTTCCTGTTCTCCTTAGAAACAAACCTAGCCTTTACCAAACCTTTGGCATCTGAGGCTCACATTGGTGGTGGTGCAGCAATTGCTTTTTGTCCTTGTAAACTGAGCAGAGACTGATTCTATTCTTAAAAGTCCTTTTTCTTGAAACAGAATCGCCTCTGCTGATGTGTCTATAACCTTTTGGTTCCGCATACTGAATTGATATCTTAGAAAAAAACCTCACAACAGCTTTCTGCCCTCCAGGCAAAATAGAAACAGGAGGGCTATGTGTGAAGATATATGTATCAGCTTTGGATGAAGGTTGCCCATAGACAGAGGTTGTAGGCCTGGGGCTGATTGAGGCTAGTGCAGAGTCTGACTTTTCTCTGCAGCAGTGGATGCTCATGGTCGGAAGCATTGGTTCCCAGACTTGGCTGCATTTGGGAGTAACCTAGAGAGTTTTAAAAATGCTGATGCTTGGGCCCACCCCAAGAGATCTGATTTAATTGCTCATGGAGGTGACCATGGGCACTGGGATACTGAAAAATTCCCCAGGTGAATCTAATGGCAGCAAAATACGAGATCTGCTGGCCTGAATGAACTCCCTTCACACACCTCCTGGCTCTCTGTCTAGGTCCATTTTTCCCCTGTTTTGGCTCCCTCTGGTTGTCAGTAAGACCAAGGCAGAAGAGATCAGCTAGACCTTCTTTGTCCGCCTAGATCTGCTTCTAACTGTAGGTCTAGCCCAGGGAAGAGACTATCTAGCTGGTATATTCCCCCTTGCCCCAGCCAGACCTCTACTTTACTTTGCTTAACCACTCTCCAATTAGCACTTCCTAGGAATTTTCCCAAGAAGCACATTAAGTTCAAAGGGAATCCCATGATGACCAGGCAATGTTTCCATAGTCCAATGTTTCCATAGTCCAGCATTTGATCCTGAAGTCTTTAGGAGAGGGTGCTCTTTGGCAGGCAGTATGAAGTCTCTGCAGGCTGACCCTGTAGAACTAATATGCCTTCATGTGGCCTGTCAGAGCCTTTTCTGTGCAGTCTTTCAGTCCCTCCTCTGAGGCCTCATTTGCTGTGCATTAAGACTAACTTTTAGGGATGCCTTTACTTTGTTCCTTATCAATATGAAAACAGCAGATCCAGTAAGAGATATAAGTTTGTCCTGTGGCTAAGCAATGAGAGCCTAGCTTCAGGTAGTCCTGGGCAGTCTCTGTTCCACCACTTCTTAAAGGCTGCCAAGCCAACCTTTGGAAAGTCTCCTAGAGGAGTGAGAAATCAAATGGTTGCAGAGTGGCAATTCCCTGAAAGGCAGCTCATCCATCATTTTGACTTCATTCCATTTACAATAAGCACATTCAATTTTCCCTTTAATTAAGAACTTGAAAAGCACATGATCAGGCAGAAATACAGCCCAATGTGAGTTCTGGGTAAAATCTATGTGTCCTTGACAACAACAGCAGTCTGAGTGTTTAGTTTTTCCTAGTGTTCCTGTGTGTAGAGTAAAGCAATAGTTTCAGGAACCACAGGTGGTAACTGTTGAACCTAATAGTTCTCCCACTCTCCTGCAGTTTGAGCTATCAGTCAGTCAACAACATTTAATGAGCCCACACTTACTACTGAGCTGTGGAAAGTTTCAGAGTAAGTCAATAACACGTGCATTAAGGTGCACGATGATTCCTTCAAGCTAATGTGAGTGGGTGTGTGGGTGTGCGTTCTCCCTTAAACATGTATGAGGAGATCCTGTAAACTTCATGCATTCTCTAATTCAACTAACAGCTGTTGAGCTCCTACTAAGCCCTTTACTGCTAGATTTGAAGGAGTTACCGAAATAAGACAGACGTAGCTACAGACCTTACACTGTAGCAAAACAAGGGAAAAGGGAGGAAAGGGAAGTTTAATGAAAGTGTAGTACCTGCCGCGCAATGTTCTGGGCACTTTACATTTTTTAGTTCATTTAAATCACACAGTAGCCATTTGAAGTAAATATTTTTCATGCACCCCTTTCTTCCAGTTGGCTAAGAAATTAAGGTAACTGAGGGTACACAGTTCATAAGCAGTGAAAATGGGTCTGACTTCCTCTCTTCTCTTAGCAGTCCAGCACTTCTCCAGGAGCATCCAAAGACAGGCAGAAAGGTAGAGCATGAAGAGGGAGATGTTTATCCTAGTTTCAGGAATTATGCAAGGCCTTTCCTAGATCAGGGACCCCAAACTCTTTTTAACTCTCAGTAATTGTTGATTGGGTATCCCTAGAAGTGCCAGGAGAAGATCAAAGGTAGGAAAGGGAGAATAAGAGATGGAGTTACAGCATGTTAAAGTCTGGCTGGCAGCAACTGCCACTTGTGCACTTAGCTACTCTCCTATCTGAGAAGTTACTTAGCTTCACAAGTGGGTTTTTCCCCCTTGCTCACTAAAACCAGCTGTTAATCTTTAGATCAGTTTACCAAACACTCTAATGATAAGACTGATAATGAAACCCCTTTCCTGAGTACCCTGAAGGAGCTTGGAGAATGTTTTGGATGCTTGCTCCTTTTTAGATCTTTGAAGACAGCACTTTGGAATTCCCCACCAGGAGGGCTCCCTACTGTGCCTTCAGGAGCTCACAGAAATATCCCAGGGCAAAGAAGCACTTGGGGTTTCTCAAGATGAACTCACTACTTTCTATTATGGCCATGTTGAAAAATGTAGAATCTCTTCTTTGCAGTGTGTGTGTGTGTGTGTGTGTGTGTGTGTGTGTGTGTTTTGGTTTGGAATACACATGTGTTTTCATGATCCTTGGTGCAGGTTAAAAATACATGTTTTTCTTCATTCATTCATTTTCAACGGCAGTTTCCATTTATAATGAGCCAAGAAGCTGTAAACGCTTTTGTTGCCCTTCCCTCCATGTTTCTTAGAGTAAAAGCCAAAACCCTCACAATGGCCTACTTATTCAACAGAGATTGTACCTTCTTCCCACCCCTTGCAGCATCATGCTATGATTTTTACTGACTTCATCTTTTATAACTTTCTTCTCTTTCATCCAGGCACATCCTGTTTCATTTCTGTTCTGTGCATATCCAGGCATGTTCCTGCCTCAGGGCCTTTGCACTAGCTGTTTCCTTTCCTGAAATATTTCTACTCCAAAAACCCATATGACTCTTTCAGTTTCCTTTACCTTCCTCAGGGGAGGCCTTCTCTAATCACTCTATTTAAAATGGCAACCTCCTTCTTTCCCATTCTTTTTCCAGACTTTAGTTTTCAAGAGTATTTATCACTTTCTAATAAACTTATATACTTACTTTTTAAAAAACTTAAATCTGAGTAAAATGTAAGCCCCATGAAAGAAAAACCATGAGCATAGTACTCATGGCTGGGTGTCCAACCAGACAAATAGAGAGTGTTAAATTAAAAAAAAAAATCTGTAATTAACATTTAAAATAGAGCCAGATCACCCCAGTAGCAAGAAGTATACCTACTTTTCAGGTCTTGGTTTCTTTTATTTATTATTTTTTCTTTTTCCCACATTCATTCTTTTTTCTCCTGTGAATTGTCTGCTTCTGCTCTTTGGCCATTTCTCCTTATTTACTTATTTAGTTGATTAAAAAGTACGTTTGCTTATGGCATACAACATGATGTTTTGAAATATGTATACATTATGGAATGGCTAAATTAAGCTAATTCACATACACATCACCTCATCTATTTGTGATGAGAACACTTAAAATCTAATCTCTTAGCAATTCTCAAGTATACAATACAATGCATTGCTATTAACTATAATATATTCACCATGTTGTATAATAGATTTCTTGAACTTGTTCCTCCTGTTTAACTGAAACTTTGTGACCTTTGACATCTCTCCAATCACCTCCCCCTCACACACACTCAGCCCCTGGCAACCACTGTTCTACTTGTTGCTTCTATGAGTTTAACTTTTTTAGATTCTCCATATAAGTGAGATCATGTAGTTTGCATCTTTCTGTCTGGCTTATTTCATTTAACATAATGTCCTCCAGGTTCATCCATGTTGTCACAAATGACAGGACTTCCAGGACTTCCTTTTTTTTTTAAGACTGAATAGTATTCTATTGTGTATATATATATATATATATATATATATATATACCAATGTCTACCACATTTAAAAATCCATTCATCCATCAGTGGGCATTTAGATTGATTCCATATCTTGGCTGTTGTGAGTAAGATTGCAGTGAACACACGAGTGCAGATATTTTTTCAATATACTGATTTTCCTCTGGATGTATACCTAGGAGTGGGATTACTAAATCACATGATATTTCTCTTTTTAATTTTTGAGGAAGCTTTATACGGTTTTCTGTAATGGCTGCATTACATTCCCAACTGTGTGCAAGAGTTCTCTTTTCTCCACATCCTCTCTAACACTTATTATCTTTCCTCTTTTTGATAATAGTCATTCTAACAGGTATAAGGTGATATCTCATTGTGGTTTTAATTTGCATTTCCCTGATGATTAGTGATGTTGAGCATTTTAAAATATACTTGTGTGGCCATTTGTATATAACCTTTTGAAATATGTCTATTCAGATCCTTTGCCCATTTTTAATGGGATTATTTATTTTGTTACTATTGAGTCATATTGAGTTCCTAATATATTTTGGATATTAACCCCTTATCCAGATGTATGGGTTTGCAAATATTTTTTCCCATTCCATAGGTTGTCTTTTCATCTTGTTGATAGTTTAATTTGCTGTGCAGAAGCTTTTTTCCTTCCTTCTTTCCTTCCTTCCTTCCTTCCTTCCTTCCTTCCTTCCTTCCTTCCTTCCTTCCTTCCCCCC
>PVKV010028780.1:0-24457 GCA_004027835.1 Alouatta palliata
GCATCTTTTGTCTCCAGATTTTTTAATGATCGCCATTCTAACTGGTGTGAGGTGGTATCTCAATGTAGTTTTGATTTGCATTTCTCTAATGACCAGTGATGATGAGCATTTTTTCATATGTTTGTTGGCTTCATGTATGTCTTCTTTTGTAAAGTGTCTGTTCATATCCTTTGCCCACTTTTGAATGGGCTTGTTTGTTGATTTTTTAATTGTACTTTAAGTTCTGGGGTACATGTGCAGATCATGCAGGGTTATTGCATAGGTACATACATGGCATGGTGGTTTGCTGTCTCCATCCCTCTCACCTGCATTAGGTATTTCTCCCAGTGTTATCCCTCCCCCACCTCCCTGTCCCCCACTGTCCCTCTCCAGCCCCCCACCCCACAACAGACCCTAGTGTATGATGCTCCCCTCCCTGTGTCCATATGTTCTCATTGTTCAACACCTGCTTATGAGTGAGAACATGCAGTGTTTGGTTTTCTGTTCTTGTGTCAGTTTGCTAAGAATAATGGCTTCTAGCTTCATCCATGTCCCTACAAAGTACACAAACTCATCGTTTTTTATGGCTGCATAATATTCCATGGTGTATATGTGCCACATTTTCTTTGTCCAGTCTATCATTGATTGGCATTTAGGTTGGTTCCAGGTCTTTGCTATTGTAAACAGTGCTTCAGTGAACGTACATGTGCATGTGTCTTTATAATAGAATGATTTATAGTCTTTTGGGTATATACCTCCATTTCTAGATCCTTGAGGAATTGCCACACTGTCTTCCACAATGGTTGAACTGATTAGCACTCCCACCAACAGTGTAAAAGTGTTCCTATTTCTCCACATCCTCTCCAGCATCTGTTGTCTCCAGATTTTTTGACGATCGCCATTCCAACTGGCATGAGATGGTATCTCAATGTGGTTTTGATTTGCATTTCTCTAATGACCAGTGTGATGTTGAGCATTTTTTCATATGTTTATTGGCCACATGTATATCTTCTTTTGAAAAGTGTCTGTTCATATCCTTTTCCCACTTTTGAATGGGTTTATTTGTTTATTTGATTTCTTGTAAATCTGCTTTAGTTCTTTGTAGATTCTGGATATTAGCCTTTTGTCAGATGGGTAGATTACAAAAATTTTTTCCCATTCTGTTGGTTGTGAGTTTACTCTAATGATTGTTTCTTTTGCTGTACAGAAACTCTTAAGTTTACTTAGGTCTCATTTGTCTATTTTGGCTTTTCTTCCCATTGCTTTTAGTCATGAAGTCCTTGCCTATGCCTGTGTCCTGAATGGTATTGCCTAAGTTTTCTTCTAGGGTTTTTATGGTGTTAGGTATTATGTTTAAATCTTTAATCCACCTGGAGTTAATTTTAGTGTAAGGTGTAAGGAAGGGAACCAGCTGCAGCTTTCTGCATATGGCTAGCCAGTTTTCCCAACACCATTTATTAAACAGGGAAGCTTTTCTCCATTGCTTGTTTTTGTCAAGTTTGTCAAAGATCAGATGGTTGTAGATGTGTGGCGTTACTTTCGAGACCTCTGTTCTGTTCCATCAGTCTACATCTCTGTTTTGGTACCAGCACCACACTGTTTGGATTACTGTAGCCCTGTAGCATAGTTTGAAGTCAAGTAGCATGATGCCTCCACCTTTGTTCTAGATTAGTTGATTTTTAAATGCTAAACCAACCTTGCTTTTGTGGGATAAATCGTACTTTGTGATAGTCTGTAATCTTGTTATATCTACTGAATCAGTTTATTATTATTTTGTTAAGAATTTGTGTATATGTATTTATAAAAGATGTCAGTCTGTGTCTTTTCCTTGTCTCTGTGTTTTTCTGGTTTCAGTGTAATCCAATAAATTTGGATAGAATGAATTATGGAAAGTTTCCTCTAGGTCCATTTTTTGGAAGACTTTGTGAACAGCAGCTATCAATTATTCTTTAAATGTGTGGTAAAATTCACCAGGGATACATACAGGTCTGAACTTTTTTATATGGGTATAATTTATTTATTTATTTAATTTTACTAACTCAATTTCTTTATTAGTCTGTTTGCACCACTTTAACAGAATACCACATACTCGATAATTTATTAAAAAAACAGTAATTTATCTCCTCTGAGCTCTGGAAGCTAGGAAGTCCAATATCAAGGCATGAGTAGGTCTGGTTGTCTGGTGAGACTTGTATTCTCTAAATGGAACAAACATTATGTGAGGAGTCCTCATGGACTAATCCCCTCTTAATGAGTCCGTCTGTTAACACCATTACATTGGCCATTAAATTTTAACACCTGAACTTTGAAGAGTACACACTTAAACCAAACACTTATTATATAAGTAAAGAATTTCATATGCTTTATTTTGTCTTGAGTTACTTTGGACAGTATGTGTATATTTCCAGGAACCGTCTAATGGTAGTCACGTAGTTACTGTTAGTACTACCTTATCATTTTTAGTTCTGTAAGGTTGATTGTAATCTCTCTTAAATTTGGATCTTAATTCTTTTCCTCTTGGTCAATCTAAAAGTGTTAACTTTGTTTATCTTTTTACATAACGAACTTTTGATGTAGTTGATTTTCCCTGTTTTCATGTTCTCTACTTCATTAATTTATTTCAATGTGTATCATTTCTCTTCATCTAATTATATTGGGTTTCATTTGCTCTTCTATTTACATAGTCTTAAGATGAAAGATGAAGTTATTGTTTTGAGATTGTGTGTTTTTAAATTTAGGCATTTGAAGTTATATATTTCTCTCTAAACACTGATTTAGCTAAGCACCATAGTTTGTGGCACATTTATCTTCACTTCCTTTCATTTTAAAGTATTTTCTAACTTCCCTTGTGAATTCCTCTTTAATCCATTGGATATTTAGGAGTTTGTTTTCTAATGTTCACATAGTTGTGATTTCTTTAAAATTTTCTCCTATTACAAATTTCTAATTCTACTACAAGAGATCAGAGAATATTACATTATTTCAATTCTTTAAACTCTGAGAATTATTTTGTAGCCTATAAAGAGATCTATCATGAATCAGGTTCATATGTTTTTGATGAAAAAATATATATGCATATATATTCTGATATTGTTGAGTATCATCTTCTATAGATATCTGCCAGGTATAGTTGGTTTATAGTGTGCTTAGGTATGTTATTTTCTCTTGATCTTCTTTCTAGTTCTTCTATCAATTACTGAAAAAGAGAAAGTAAAGTTCAAACTATAATTATTAACTTGTTTATTTTTGTCAATTATATCAGCTTTGCTTCATGTATTTCAGAACTCTGTTGTGTAGATACAAATTTATGATTGTTATTTTTTCTGAAGCATTGATATATTTATTCTTTTAAAAGTCCTTCTTTATCTCTGGTAACATTATTTTTTGTAAAGTCTATTTTGACTCATGTTAGTGTAGGCACTTCAGTTTATTTAAGGATGTCCTTTGCATGACATATATTTTGATATTATTTTCCTTCTAAAATATTTGCATCTTTGACTCTAAAACATGTCTCCATAAAAGGCACATGTGCGGAATGTGATATTTATCCAATCTTAGAGTCTCTGCTTTTTGACTTTGCTGTTTAATCCATTTCCATTTAATACTTTTATTGATAGTTACATCTGCTATTTTACATTTTTTTTTGTCTCATATGTTTCTTTATCCTTCTATACTGCATTCGTTTCCATTATTTGAATATATTCTAGTGTAGCACTTTCATTCCCTCAATAGAATGAAACCAGTGAAACGTTTAATCATTTGTTTTCAATTCTTTCACTACATCTTAAAAATTTACTTTCCTTATATTTCTCTAGGGCTTACCATGTAGATCTTACCTTCCTGGGATATGCGTCACATGCTTCACTTTTATACTGATGTAATTCTAATACAATATACAAAGGTGACTGCTATACAGTTCTTTCTTTTCTTTGTGTGTGTGTTGTTGTTGTTAAAAATACATACACATGTTAAGAAAGCAATCTTTGTTATAATTATTACATTACAGAATTGTATGACTATTAAAGAAGCTAACAAAAAAGAACAGTTATATATTTGTAATTATTTTTATATTAACCCTTTAATTTATCTTTTCGGTTGTTATTATTTGTTCTTGTGGATTTAACATCTTATGTAGTGTCATTTGTCATTTATTTTTGTCAATATGGCTTCCTCCTTATTAGTTTTCTTTGTGCTGTTAGTCAAATTATATTTATATACATTTTAAGACAAACTGCAATTATTTACATAGATTTTTATGCAATTGCTACTTAAACGCATCAAGTAAAGAGAAGACATACATTTCTAATATAATTCATAATGAAACAATCACTATTTTTGTTGCTCTTTTGATCAAGTAGATTCAAAATGTCTGAGATTACTTGCTTTCAGCATGAAGAACTTCTCTTTCGGTTTTGATAGAAATATATTATTTCAGTTTTTGTTTATCTAGGAATGTTTTATTTCACCATCAATTTTGAAAGGTATTATTGTTGGACATAAAAAGGTTGGTTACAATTTTTTTCTTTGAAAACTTTGAATATGTCATTTCACTTTCTTTTGATGTCATTGTTTCTATTGTGAAATGAGCTGATAAATTTATTAGGGTTACCTTCTGCATGTCATGTGGTTTTTCTTTTGCAGCTTATAAGAATTTATCTTTGTTTTTGCCTTTCACCATTTTTACTATGGTGTATCTAATTGTGGATCTCTATTTAACCTACTTGGAATTTTTTGAGTTTCTTGAAGTTATCAATTAATGTTTTTTTAATCAAAGTTTAAAATGTTTTCATCCTTAATGTTTTAAAAATATTTTTCTGTCCCTTTCTTTTTCTCTTCCCCCTGATACTTCCATTACACTTAAATTTGTGTGTTTAATGTTTTCTCATATGTCTCTGAGCTATGTCAAATTTTCTTCATTTTTTTTAAATCTGTGTTCTTCAGATTTTATAATTTATTGATGTATCTTCCAATTGACTGATTCTTGTCCCTGTTTAAATGCTCTATTGAGCTAATCTAGTATTAGTTAATCTACTTTTGAGCTAATCTGCTTTTCCATTCCAGAATTCCCCTTGCCTTTTTAAATTACATTGTATCTCTTTATTCCTATTCCATATTTCAAAACATATTGTCTTATATTGACCAGGGTGCAGTGGTTTTCACCTGTAATCCTAGCACTTTGGCAGGTTGAGACAGGAGGATTGCTTGAGCCCAGAAGTCAAGACAAGCCTGGCCACCATAGTGAGACCCTACCTCTAACAACAACAACAACAAACAATAGCAGGACATGGTGGTACACACCTGGGGCTGAGGCAAGAGGATGACCAGAGCCCAAGAGGTTGAGGCTTCAATGAGCCATGATCATGCCACCGAGCTCCAGCCTGGGTGACAGAGCAAGACTCTGCTTCCTCATCCCCCAAGAAAGGGAAATAAATAAATAAGCATATGGTCTTATATCTTGTTTTACAGTTTTAAACATGGTTTTCATTGGTTCTTTGAACATGCTTATCGTTGCTGCTTTGAAGTGTTTATCTTCTAACGTCTGAGCCTTCTCACAAGCAATTTCTATTTCCTCCTTTGTTTTGTTTTTTTGGGGATTTTGGCTTGGGTTCCTTTGTATGAATCACACTTTTCTGTTTTTGTGTCTTTATATGACTTACAATGACTTATGATTTTCTTGTTGAAAATTGAAATATTTATATCTATAACATACACACACATTACACATTCTATAGCTTTGTTGTCATTTTTCTTTGGGCATTAACAATTATATTACCCTATCTTCTTCCATTTTCCTTCAGATTTAAGCAGTTAAGCACTGTGTTAACTATTAAATTAATGACTCATTTTTATAGTATTATATGATTTGAAAATTTTTATTATAATGATAAAGTGGTCAATTCAGGAATACATAGCAATTTCAGTTGTTTACAAAGATTCAAAATATGACCAAAAACATATAACTTCAAGGAGAACTGGACAAATCTACAGTTGTAGTATAATAATAGTTCAAAACTGTTCTTTCAATACTTAATAGAAAAATAAGTCAGCACTTAAGCAAAGACATAGAAGAATTTAAGAAAACTATCAACGAATTTGATTTAATTGAACATCATAGAACTTTGTAAAAATTCACATTATTTGCAAATATTCATGAAGCATTTGAAAGAACACAATATTCTTGGTCATATCACAAAGGCCAATAAATTTTAAAAGATTCAAATCATACCATACCTCTTGCCATAATGCAATTATATTAGATATCAATACATATCTGAAAAATCCCTAATGTCAGAACAAAATGTTATAATTCCAGATAAACCATGGGTCAAATACCAAATTAAAAGCAACAATAAAGAGTATTTTGATCACACCTGTAATTCCAGCACTTTGGGAGGGCGAGGCGGGCAAATCATGAGGTTAGGTGTTTGAGACCAGCCTGGCCAACATGGTGAAACTCCATCTCTACTAAAGATACAAAAAATTAGCCAGGCGCAATGTCTGGTGCCTGTAGTCTCAGCTACTTAGGAGGCTGTGGCAGGAGAATCGCTTGAACCCCGGGATGGAGAGGCTGCAGTGAGATGAGATCACGCGATTGCACTCCAGCCTGGGTGACAGGGCAAGACATCATCTCAAAAAAAAAAAAAAAAAAAAAAGTATTTTGAGCTTAATGAAAATGAAAAAGAGCATACCAAAACTCTCAGATGCAACTGAAGCAATATTCGTGTATCTTTACCACTGAACATCTGTGGTAGAAAAGAGAAAGATATTTCAGCTTCAACCATAAAAACTCAAAAGAGAAGAACACATAAAAACCAAAACAAACAGAAAAAAATTAAATAATGAAGATCAGTGAGGAAACTGTACATATAGTAACAGAAGATCAATAAATAAATTATAAGCTGGTTCTTAGTGAAGATAAAAATAAATTGAAAAATCTGTAGGCAGGCTGATTAAGGAAAAGAGAGAAAAAACAAAAATTACCAGTATATTAATAGTAAAAGAGGTTATGTCACTACATGTCATACCAATATTGGATGGATAATAAAAATAACATGAACAACTTGATACTAATAAATTCGATAATTTAGTGAAATGAACATACAAATACTAAAAACTTATGAAAAATAAATAATATAAATATTTCCATATCTGTTAAAGAAATTGAATGTGTTGTTTAAAAAAATCTTCTTATAAGGGAAACACCTGATCCAGAAGGAAGTATTCTTTCTAAAATATAAGGAGAAATGCTTGAGGAGAGTCTCATGTTCATTTTCTTAGCAGTCAGTTGATTACAATATAAACACATAAACTAATAAATACTCCTCACATTGAATTACATATAGCAGTGAGAATTAATGATGTATATGGCTTGCAAGAATGTGGAGGAATCTCACATTTATGATGTTGAGCAAAAGAAGACAAACACTTGTCTGATTCTATGCTTATAAAGTACAAAAGTAAATACAACTACTTTTGGAGTTTAAAAGTCAAAATAGTAATTACCCATCATCAGTCTCTAGTGACCACAAAGGGGTATTGAAGTATTGGCAATGTTCATTTTTTTTCTCCTAATGTCCATTACAAAGTGTTCATCAGTTTATTAAAATTACTTGAGCAATTCAGTTAAGACATTTGCACTTTCCTACATACATGCTATAGTTCGATAAAAAATTTAAAAAATGGGATAATGATACCTGTTTCAGTAAAAGACTCCTCCAGTAAACCATGTGCTGTTACTATTTCTAATACATTTCTAAATATATCTGTGCATCTATTAGCAAGCCTTGCTTTAATGGGTAGAAGAACAAACAAAAATAAATTTCTAATGAAAAACAGGATAATATTTTCCTAAAACATAAACACATTCTAGATATGTATTTTCAAATGGTCTAGGACATATTAGGTTTTATATTTTCCACCACATGAATCATTTTCACAGATAAGTCACAATTGATTAGATAATGCTCCCGTTGCTGCAGAAGTATTTCCTTGTTCATAAATTTTCCATTAACTGACATGGCACATTGCAACTTTTAGGAAAGAAAAAGAGTTTACATAAGCTGAAAAACACAAATAGTTTAGACTAAAATAACTAAGTGCAAATACATTTCTGATAGTCTTATGAAAATCAGTTTATTATTGCCCTGATGGAAAAAAAAAAAGTGGTCTTAAGGATCTCTTCAAAATAGTAAACAACAAGCAAATATAAAATACACGACAAGTGATTACCTCAGTACTTATTCCTCTACCAGAAAAGCAAGGTGAAAATTATTACAGAATAGTGTTTCTTTTCTTCTACTTTGAGGGAGAAATTTGTAGTTTTATCCAGGTGCTTTTATCCAATATTTTACCTTTTTTTTCCCTTGGAACTTTACGATTTGGAATTCCAGGTTAATAATTCACTTGAAACTAAGTTTGGAAGTAGATGAGATATAAATAATAAATGAATGGGCCTTAGTTGATAAAATACTAATATATTGGACAAAAATAGTTAATGATTAATTTTGCAGCCCAAATTTCAACACTCCTGTCAGGTGAGAAATTTATAGGATGACAAAACAATGATATACTGTAACATACCATTTTATTCGATCACAACCTGGATTCGAAAAAGAAAAGTTAATTATCTCCACCTTGGTGGAAATAAATAATGGAAAAATGTACTGCTGAAAAACTGTAAATGTCTTTAAATCAATAACGAATGTGGGAGAGTTTGCAATAGAACACTTCAATTTGGGTGAACCTCTACTCTGAAATTCCAAATCTCTTTTATTCAAACATTAAATGTACTATTTTAGGAATTCCTTCCTTGGTGGATATTTTGGTCCTGGGTAGAAATCTTAAATTATTGATTAGATTGCCATGAGGCTGTCATTTACAATAGTATCAGCTACAGATAAAATGCAGAGCTGCAGTGGGAGAGCTTCAGATCTCATCTTTAATGCTATCAGAACGCAGTGCACCTAGGAATCTCACTACACTCAACCTCAAAGATTTATGAGCTTCCAACCCAAATACAGCATTGTATTTCGAGTATCTTGGGAAATGAATCAGACAGTCAAGATCGTTTATTTGAGCTGGCATTGGCATTTATCCACAAGTGAATAATAAGACCCCCTAAGGTGAAGACAACAAGGAAGAGCCATTTTAAGTTTTTAAACACGAATATTGGTCTAACACCAGGGGAAAAAAGTAGATTTTAAAAATTAAACACATTTTTAACTTTTGAAATAAGCAAATATGTTTGTTGTCTCCTCATGTTTGTATACATTTTATAAGTCCATGTCATGCAAAGTAGTAAGCTTCACTTTAATGTCATGACTTTTGATTTCATTTGATCTTATCTTCCTGGGTATAATGAAGTTCTAATCACTTAAAGGCAACTTGTCTGCAGTAAGTAAAAATGCTGAGGAGCAAACGTAATGAAAAGTAGGTTTAACTCTGATATTAATGTTTTCCAATATCCAAGTTAAAATGAAAATGCATTAAATATAAAACTAAGTAATAAGCCCAAATAAATTGAATACCACAACTAATTTAAAAATATTTAAAATATAACTTAAACTAAGAATTAGCTTTTATCTTTTCTTTAACTTCCTTCTCTCCTTCTTTCCTTCCCTGCTTCATTCTTTCTCTTCCTCTCTCTCCATCTATCCTTCCTTCTCTTCCCTCCCTCCCTCCTTCCCTCTTTCCCTCCTTCTGTCCTTTCCTTCCTTCTCTCCTTCCTTTCTTCCTTCCTTCCTTCTTTCCTTCCTTCCTTCCTTTCTCTCTTCCTAGTACAAGTTAGGATTCGAATTCAGAGTATCTGATGAGCTGTGTGGAAAAAATTATTCTGGTACTGAAAAAAAATGCCCCTTGTAAGTACATGTAAAGCATGGAAAATAGAAATAAACAAAAAATAATTATCAATTAATATAATTTTAGAAAATAAACTATTCAAGTAAATTGATAAGGTGAAAGTATAGAGCATAATTCAGTAAAAGCTTAATAATAGCATGTATGTTCTTAAACTATCATCACTTACATTTTTAGTTAAGTGAAACATAGTTAACTGCATGTTAAGTACAAGATTGGTGGCTCCATAATGTACAATACATAAGAGTCCCAGAATTCTCACATTGATAAATGAAACTGTAAATCTACCACTTTCTTTTGTCAAAGTAATTTCCAGAATAAAGAGGTTTTTTTTAAATTAAACTCTATGGCTATAAGAATACAAGGGCATTTAAAAATAAATAATCTCACAGTATAATGTTTTTCAAAAAATGAAAATTAAAAAACTATAAACACTAATTAATGTAAACATTGATAAACTTTATTACATAAAAATTTTAACAACTGGATGATGATGTCAAAATTTGAAAACCAACTGGAACAAATACTTCAGTAACAGCTTTTTAAAGTCTTTAAATTGTAAATGCAGATGATAAGTCTAGGAAAGTAACTGAATCCAATGTGACAGACTAGGGTCTAATTTCTAGAAAATATAAATGAGTGGGTTAAAAAAAGTGCTCAAATTATTTAAATATTGAGAAAATAGCTTGAAAGAATCCCTCTTGCACACACACACATGAATATACAAGTGGTTATAAAAAAATGAGAACAGAATCACCAATAATTAAATCTATAGAAATTCAGAAAACAGTTATAGAATGCTGTTTTGATTTATATTAGTTACATTTAATGAAAAATGTTTAATAATTCACTTTGGTGAAAACACAGCAAAAATGTACATAGCTATCATTCTATCATTGTTTATAACAGAAACATACTACCAAATTTTAATAACAAAATGCACATAAAGAGAGGAAGATTGATATAAATTGTGATACATTCATTACCATGAAATACTGCACATACCATATTTAGTAAAATGAAATACATCTATATGTTCTGATTATGAAAAATTCCCCATAATGTTTGATGCTGAACATGATACAAAATATGACTGTCCATTGTGTTGTAAAGTAGTTGTACCTATATAATACATTTTTCAAAAGATAAGAGAATAAATTGTAGTTTTAATTATTGTTGTAATATTCTTATGTTATTATTATTATAATTACAGTATTTTATTTCTGAATCTCTGTGTTATTCTCATTTAATAATTACTAATAAACTGGTTTAATTATTTAAAAATAACATATTTAACATGATTTTAAGAAATCATGAAATTGTTGCAATTCCTTTGTTGGGAGGAGAATAGATAGCTAGAGTATATGGGCTTCCTGGTTCATTGCAAGGCATGGGGATGAGAGCAAAACAAAGAGCCCTTGTATTGGGAGATCAGGAACAGAAGTGAGAGAAAGAATAGGAATCACAAACACCCTTTATGCCTGTCAGTGTTTACTGGTTATTCTCTCATATGAAATGAGATTCTGAAACTAAGAGCTCACGAAGAGTCCTTCAAAAGCTATTCTTCCATTATACAATCTATGAAGACATCTTAAATTGAAAAAAAAAGTCCTTTCTATTTTCTCAGAGGAAACTATACGGAAAATAGATTATTGCTTGATAATGGAAACTGCGTAGTCAATGTTATCATCCAAAGATCACCTGTGTATTCTTGCCAAAAAAAAAAAATCTTAAGTTTAATCAAGAATCCAGAAATTTAACACAGCTTACAGAAAATATAGTAGATTAGGGAAGATGTTAAATATGAAGAAATAATCTGAGAAATTAAGAACGTAGAACTTGACAGCTAATGTAAAATCTTCTAATACCACAATCACGAAAAATGCTTCAAAAGGTGAGAGTCACTAAGAAATCATTGCATTGCAGGCTGAAAAAATACAAAAGTATTACTTAAAGCAAAACAATCAAACATAATTCATGTTGCTTTTTGTTTATTTTGGTTCCTGGTTTAGAAAAACAAACTGTATGAAAGATATTTATGATATACAGCAAAATTCCTAAGAAAAATTTGAGCTTGGACTTGATATTAGATGATGATTATTTTAATTTAGTCAATTGTGGTAATTATATTATTGATGTAGGGTTTTAGGGTTTCTTTATCCTTAGGAGATATTTAATAAATATTTAGAGATGAATCCTCATGATTTTTATGACATAAATTCAGATTGAGGGAGCCAGAGAAAATGAGAGAAAGCAAATATAGATAAATAATAGTTGTTGAATCTAGGTGGAAGACATATGGGTGTTTATTGTACAATTCTGTCAACTCGTTTATATTTAACAATTAATAATATTTGGAAAATATCATTAAGTGCTGATATGTAACTAAAGGTTATATAGAACTTTATAATCTAAAAATTTATAACTAGAAAAATTAGCTACTCGATAAAGCTAACTGTGTTAAGGGCTTATTAATGGTTTTGTGGATTTCTTTGAATAACAGATTTTTCAATGGGAAGACAATTTTTCATTTACTTTGAATTTAGTGTTTTTAACGGGTCAATAGCTTGTTAATTAAAATATGTGGCTGTAAACTTGTCATGAGATCACATTTTTCCCTAGATAACAAATAATTTTCCTTCTCTTGCTATGGAATTGAAGTCATGCACTTAAGTGAACATTGATGGATTTTGCAGTAAATTCACAAATAGTTTAAAAGTACAAACAAGGCCAGAAGATACACACACGCCACTACCACCATAAATATTTGATAATGATTATTTTTTAAAAGACATGAAAAAGGTTAACATACGATATCAGACTCTTGTGGATCCTTTTATAAGTATTTATATTTTCAACCTTTTTTTAAACTTTTTTTTCTACTGTGTGTATGTGGATAGCAGATTTTAGATAGCTGGTACCATAGCTTGTTCAGTGAAGTTCTTAAATTATAACTGAAAACACAGGCTTAAAACACAGGCTTAATGACTGCCAGGCACGACAGACACAGAAGAGTAGAAGACCCACCATGAGGCTCGGAACAAATGCAGCATTCAATTTAATTTTAATAAACTGAGAAGCAAGATGTATAAATCAGAATTACATTCAAATCTAAAGAAGCCTTAGTATATTTTTTAGGAAGGATCAAGGCCCATTTATCTGAGTGAACCTGAAAGATTTAAGGTTTACAACAGCTGGAATACCTCTACGGGAAATTGTTATCCTGTCTTTGGAGAAGTGTCAGCAGAGTCACTTAAAGTCAGCCTTTGGCCAGCTCCCATTTATACTTTGTTGCTATGTGAATGATCCAGTTCTCCCTATTCCTCACATTCTTCTCCAAGCCCAGCATCCTTTACAGCATTGCTCAACTCTCCCACTACTTATACTTAGAGAGAAGAAAATGAGAGTACCAAACTGCCTAAATTTCATCTATCTTGTGAAGGAGTTAAGTGTTGAATAAAAGTCCTCCTCGGTTTCTCTATTCTCTGGTTAGGAAAATAGTGGGCAGTTGTGGATGAACTGGAGAGTGGTCTATCTATAGTATTTGGGGCTATGGGCAGTTGGAGAATTGGAGTGAATCTGTTAGATTATGGGATCAGAAAAACCATATTATCAGTAATCAGCATGAGGCCATTCTTAGGAAGCATACTCTAATCATAAAGAACAATCAACATCACGACCGTATGTCGGATACTGTCATGTTGATTAATGTAAACTGTTTTTTGCTCTAAAAACATCTGGCTATGGTTTATTATCCTAAATTATATAATATGAGAATAAGAGAATAAAGTTTATTTAATCGAATATGGTAATTTGAGCAATTTATATGAAATTTTAAAATAAAATATATGTCACATAAATTGATAAATAAAAGAAGCATTGTAGGTTATAGTTATTATATGATATCTTAATGCTATATCTGAAAAAGTCATTAATCAATATTATTTTACTTGAAGAATTTGAGACATTGAAGGCGGAGCTAATCAGATTTTAAAAGCTAGCCATTTAGAATGTTAGATTTCCAACACATGGTTGCAAAGATGCCTGCATAAAATTGAGATTTACTTAAAATATTTATCAAATTATTCAATACCATGTCGTTTCAGACAGGGATTCATAGACCAATGATTATATTTTTATTAAGAGTGAATAAACTCAAATTTTCTGTCAATTGCACACTCAGACAATATATATTTCATTAATAGTGGATAAAGTCAACTTTTATGTCAATTTCATGTGTAGACAAATGTGCAGATTTGTTTGCTCTGAAGTCCATTATGTTTATATTTTATTTACAGTTAGACAAATTGCCTTGGCAAATAAATTCTGTGAAACAAAAACAAATAAAAATCTTTTCTTTAGTCTTTTTAACTTACCATTCTAAATTGTATAATATGGGAATAGGAAAGAAATAAATAAAACTTATTTAATCAAATATGGCAATTTGAGTAGTTTATATTAAATTTATAATAAAATTTATGTCACATAAATTGACCAATAAAAGAAGCAATCCAGGTATATAGTTATTATATAATCTCTTAATGCTAGACCTGAAAAAGTCATCTAATCAATAATATTTTATTTGAAGAATTTGAGACACGGAAGGCTGAGCTAATCAAGATCATAAGATTAATTGGTAAGAAAGCTGGCATTAAATCTAATATTTGCCAATCAACTTTTTAAGTGCTCTTTAAGATTATACAATACAAGTAGAACAGAAGGCAAAATTATAGTTTCCAATCATATGATGCATTTTTTTCCTCGGAGACTATAAGTGAAGACATGAAGGGAAAGATTGAATTAAAAATTGTTGGTTTTTAATTCAAATTGATCAAAAACTCAACTCTTTTATGCAGCATTGTTACATGTTATCCTTTCTGATAGGTAGAAATGCTTCATTAAAAGTTCTAAAAAGGTCAAATATATGTTCTGTAAGTATAACAGCAGCATGTGCATAAAACATAATTTACCAGATGAATTAATTATGCAAATATTCTAACAACATGTATAATTATTATGGTGACTTTTACTGTGTGCTTGCCAAGAAAAATTCCTAATACGTGATGAAACCACTTTGCATTACAAGAAAAATGAGAAATAGTTTGACATAATAGGGTATAAAATTTAATAATCATTAGAAAGGACTGATTGATGCTACTTTGGTCTTAGTGTTGAAAATGGGAATTCAATGAAAGCATTAGTTTATGGTTTGAGCTTTGTGGATCTCCAGCAAGTTAATACTAATGAAACTTTATTTTTGCAACTAGCTGTTTTGCTGTGAAAAATTGATTATTAAAATCACTCTCAGGCCTTTGTGGTGGCTCATACCTGTAATCCTAGCACTTTGGGAGGCCAAGGAAAGTGGATTGCTTGAGCTCAGAAGTCGGAGACCATCCTGGGCAAAATGATGAAACCCTGTCTCTACTGAAATACAAAAAATAATTAGCTGGGTATGGTGGTGCACGCCTGTAATCCCAGGGACTCAGGAGGCTGAGTCAGGAGAATTGCTTGAACTGGGGAGGCAGAAGTTACAGTGAGCCGAGATCACGTCACTGCATTCCAGCCTGGGCAACAGAGCAGGACTCCATTTAAAAAAAAAAAAAAAAAAAAAATTACTTTCAGACTGTACTAAAGCTGAATCTCAAGGCAACTGAAGTGTATTTGAATGTGTATAGGTTAATCTTGGTCAATTGGTTGCATCTCACCCTCTGAAAGCAGCCAATGACCATCCCTATCCCACTTGTATCATTGTAATGGTGTGAGAGTGTATTCATTCATCTGTTGTTGAGTCAGGGTCTGCAGGCCAGACTTCCGCAGTTGGTTGTCAACGTCTCACATTCTAGTCCTGGACTTAGCATTTTTAGAGGGTTGGCAGTTTCTGCCTTGGAATCTTGGAGTCTCAAGAAGTCATGTAAAAAGTTTGAGTACTCTGTGGAACAGACAAAGTGGAAGCCCTGGTCAGACAGGAGAAAGGAGATCAGCTGAGCCTAGCCTTTCAGCCATCTCGCTGTAATTGGGTGTCCCAGGTTCCTGGCCTCCCCTGCCCCAGGAATCGGGGAAGAGGCCCTGGAAGTATAGTGGACTTACCATTCATATAAATATCACAGACCTAAAGATTTTTGCAGAGAGTGATTTATTAGGCAGAGAGAGACAGCAAGAGAGAAAGAGATAGAGAAAGCTCCCACGCTGTTGTAGGAGGGGATCCCAGAGAGGGAAATCCATGCAGGTAAGATGCAGTGGAGTTTTAACTTTGAAGTTAATCCCACCCTGTTCATGTTCTGGTCCAGAGAGGAGTTCTTTCAGCGTTCCTCTGGAGTGATTGACCTTTGACTCCAATATTTGATTGGCTGCTTGGCCCACAATAGAGCCACTCCTTCCAGGGCTTTCAGCTGGCTTTCTGAACAAAGGAAGCTTACCTGGACTTTTACCTAGCCCGCGGGCAGGAAAGTTAGACAAGAATCTCTAGGTTCCTGGATGGGGAGGTGGATGGAGGCATCACTCTGGGAAGTTCTTGCCTTTGAAACCACCTCCCTTGTGGACCTGGGAAGGGAAGTTAACATAGCCCCTCACTGCCAAGGCCCTGGGAACATGAAAGACATCATCTTGGACCTTTCTGACCAGAGCTGCTGCCCAAGAAACCCAGTTTCCCCCTTGTGGAGCTGGACAATCTCTCAGGCAAAATCCTAACTCACAAAATTCTCAAATGTAGCAAAATGATATCATTTGAAGCCACCAATTATTGTGACAACTTTTTACACAGTAACAGATAACTGGAGACTGTTTCAGTGTCTTATGACATAAACCAAATTTTCTACTTAGGGTTTTGTTCAATTACATGTCAATAATGTATTACAAGACATACATCAAATTTACATAAATATGCAGATTTGTAAAACTAAGGAAAAACTAAAACCCAAACAATTCCACAAATTAAATGATTTCTAATTCAATATTGATTCCCATTAATGTACTTGTCTAGTTGCAGAATGCTTTTGTGGTCAAGATGGAGGAAAGCGCTCATTCTTAGACCAAATACTTCTTGAAACATCACCCAAAAGTATTTTCTAAAAGCCAAGCTGACTGAAAAATGTATGATTTTTCCTTATTTGTTGAAGGAAAGTATCTGGCAGGAATTCAACTAACAATCAAACAGTGCTTCAAGACAGCCAAGACATAAGATGCACCTTCCTTTTACTTAGAGACAACAATGCATGTGGCAGAAATCAAGGTAAGTGATATGATGTGTGATATATTAGAACCAAAAATTGCCTGCCTGTCCATATGAAATATATCTCATTGGCTCGCTTCAGAGCCTTAATTATCATCGAATAAGAGAAGTTTCTCCTTGGACTTAGAAAACCTTTTCTTGTGTATGTATCACCAATGTGGAATAGTTATTTTTGCTTTGGTGATATTTTTATTTCTTTGACATAAGCGTATGTATTATATGTGTCGCTTCATTTTAAAATACAAGTTGAAGAATTGCCATGTTATATTTCATGATGGTTAAACTGATTTGCACTTTTACTACCAGTGTATAAACATTCTTTTTTCACCACAACCTTGCCAGCATCTGTTATTTTTTGACCTTTAATAATGGCCATTCTGACAGGTGGTTTTAATTTGCATTTTTCTACCAGTCAGTGATGTTGAGCTTTTTTTTCACATGATTGTTAGCCACATGTATTTCTTCTTTTGTCTATTCATGTCCTTTGCCCAGTTTTTAATAATAGACTGGATAAAGAAAATGTTTTATATATATATATATATATATATATAAAGTATATATATATATATAATGTATATATATGTATGTGTATATATACTGTATTAGTCTGTTCTCATGCTGCTAATAAAGACATACCTGAAACTGGGTAATTTATAAAGGAAAGTGGTTTAATAGACTCACAGTTCTACTTGACTAGGGAGGCCTCACAATCGTGGTGGAAGGTGAATGAGGAGCAAAGTCACGTCTTATATGGTGGCAGGCAAGAGCAAGCTTCTGCAGGGGAACTCCCTTGTATAAAACTAACAGAGCTCATGAGATTTCTTCACTACCACGAGAGCAATATGGGGGAAACCACCTCCCATAATTCAGTTATCTCCATCTGGCCCCGCCCTTAACACATGGGGATTATTACAATTCAAGGTGAGATTAGGATGAGGACACAGCCAAACCATATCATATACCATAGAATATTATGCAGCCATAAAAAGAAAGAGATCACATCCTTTGCAAGAACATGGATGGAACTGGAGGCCATTAGCCTTAGCAAACTAATGAAGGAAGATTAAAGCAAATACATGTTCTCACTTATAAGTGGGAGCTAAATGATGAGATCACATGGATACACAGAGGGAAATAATACACACTGGTGCCTATCAGAAGGTGGAAGGTAGGAGGAAGAAGAGGATGAGGAAAAATAGCTAATAAGTACTAGGCTTAATATCTGGGTGACAAAATAATCTGACCAACAACCCCCATGACACAATTTTACCTATATAACAACCCTGCACATGTACCCCTGAACTTAAAAGTTAAGTTTTAAAAAATGAAAATTGAGTCATCTTCTGTATCTTCAGTCTACCTAGAGTCATATTAAGATAGTGTTTCTAATGATATCTGTTGCTGAATTGTCTGAGTTATTATATCAGCCACAATTCCTAGCTATGTGTCCTTGGAAAATGTAGTTAAATTTGCTCCTTTATAAAATCTCCCTCTGTGTGTGTGTGTGTGTGTGTGTGTGCGTGCGTGTGTGTGTGAGAGAGAGGAAGAGACAGAAATGGTATAATTGAATAAATATTAAGCATAGAAAAATGTTTGACACAATGTCAGTAGTCAGCAAATGTCAGCTATCATCATTTATTATATTAAATTTTTTTCTATTCATGAAATATATTTTTTAATTAAATGTATATGATGCTATATCATCTTTTTAATGGTTAACCACTACATCATTAATACATCCAATGAATACATATTTGAGGTTTTCTCCATTTTAATGTGTATTCTTTCTCAGATTTAAAATAACTTTCTTAATATAAATTCTTAAATTTGAATTTTACTGCCAAATAACATGTGAAATTTTAAGGATGTTCATACTTGTGGAAAATATACCCTCCAGAATATATGTATTATTTATATTTTCTACAATTTAAAGAATATAGTTTTCAAGAATAATTTCTATAACCAGGTAACATCAGTCTTCCTATTCTTTTTATAGGAGCAATTAAAAACAGATACCCTCTTTTCACACTTAGAAACAGAAAGTTGTAGTGAGATGGCTGCAGGTTTACTGGAGATTTGAATTTGTTAATTTTTAAACTAACAGAGCTTGCATGGCTTTTTCCTATTTTTCTACTGAGTGTTAGGAGCTGAAGGCCGTAATCTCAAGCAAATAAACATGGGAACAGAATACCAAATACTGTATGTTCTCACTTATATATGGGAGCTAAATGTTGAGTGCACATAGACATAAATATGGGAACAATAGACACTGTGGACTACTAGAAGGTGGAGGGAGGTAGGGATATGTGTTTAAAAACACTACCTATTGGGTACTATGCTCACTACCTAAGTGAGAGGCTCTTTACTCCAAACCTCACAATCATGCAATATTCCCATGTAACAAATCTGCACCTGTACTCCCTGTATTGAAAATAGAAGTTGAAATTAAAAAAAAAAATCTTTTCATGATCGTTGGATCAATAGGGAAGAACCCTCTTTCATTTCTAATATTGTTAATTTGTGTCATCTCACTTTTTACCCTGTTTAGCTGAACTAGAATTTGTCAATTTTATTGAATTTTTAAAATAAACTAGTTTTGATTTCTTTAATTATTCTTTACTTTTAGTAAATTTCATTGACTTCTTCTCTAATGTTTTATAATTTTTTTCTTTGTTATGGCCTTAAAGTGATCTTTTGTCTACAGTTTCCTAAGATGGGAACTCAGATTATTTATCTTAGGTCTTTCTTCTTTTCTATATAAAATGCAGCAATAAATTGTTAAAAGTATTACATTAGATAAATGTTGATAAATTAATGAAGCCAAGAAGTGATAGAAAAGTAAGTATATATTTACAGAGTATGTGTATTAGTCCATTTACACGCTGCTGATAAAGACATACCCAAGACTGGTTAATTTACAAAAAAAAAAAAAAAAAAAAAGGTTTAATTCAACTCCCAGTTCCTTGTGGCTGGGGGAGGTGGCCTCACAATCATGGCAGAAGGCATGTCTTACATTGCAGCAGGCAACAGAGAAAATGAGAAGCAAGTGAAATGCGTTTCCTTTTATCAAACCATCAGATCTCATGAGATTTATTCACTATCATGAAAATAATATGGGAGAGACCACCCCTGTGATTCAATTATCTCCCACCAGTTCCCTCTCACAATGTATGGGAATTATGGGAGTACAATTCAAGATGAGAATTGGGTGGGGATACAGAGCCAAACCATATTATTCTTCCCCTGGACATTCCCAAATCTCATGTCCTCACATTTCAAAACCAATCATGCCTTCCCAAAGGTCCCCTGAAGTCTTAACTCATTTTAGCATTAACTCAAAAGTCCACACTCCAATGTCTTATCTGAGACAAGGCAAGTCCCTACCACCTATGAGCCTATAAAATCAAAAGCCTGGATTTCATTGTCCATATCATTATCAGCATTTTGGGTCAAAGCCAGTCAGTAAGTCTCTAGGGAGCTCCTAACTTTCCCACATTTTCTTGTCTTCTTCTCAGCCTTTCAAACTGTTCTAATGTCTGCCTATTACCCAGTTCCAAAGTTGCTTCCACATTTTTTGACATCTTTTCAGCCCCACTCTACTGGTACCAATTTACTGTATTAGTCTGCTTTCATACTACTGATAAAAACATACTGGAGACTGGGTAATTTACAAAAGAGGTTTAATCTGACCCACAGTTCTACGTGGCTGGGGAGGCCTCACAATCATGGCCAAAGGTCAAAAGCATGTCTTAGATATCAGTGGGCAAGAGAGAGAATGACAATCAAGTGAAATGAGTTTCCCTTTATTAAGTCATTATATCTCATGAGACAGTCACTAGCACAAGAATAGAATGGGAGGAACCACCCCCATGATTCAATTATCTGCCACCTGGTTCCTCCCACAATGCATGGAAATTATGGGAGTACCATTCAAGATGAGAATTGGATAGGGACACAGAGCTAAACTGTATCAGTGTGTTATATTATCGCTATAGTTTGGTTGTTTGTCCCCCAAACCTCATGTTCAAATCTGATAATCCATGTTGGAGGCAGGGCCTAATGGGAAGCCTTTGAGGGAGTAGATCCCTCCTGAATAGTTTGGTGCAGTCCTTACAGTAATGAGTGTCCTCTGTGAGGACAAAAAGTTCTTGCTCTGTTGGTTCCCATGAAAGCTGGTTGTTAAAAAGAGCCTGCCACCTACCTTTAGCTTTACCTCCATTCAACGTGTGATCTCTGTATATACTGCCTCCTGTTTACCTTCCCTCATGAGTGAAAGCCGCCTCATGTCTTTACCCCTTGCAGATACCATCTCTATGCTTCTCATAAAACCTGTAGACCTGTGAGTGAAATAAACATCTTTTCTTTATAAATCATCCAGCTTCCGGTATTCCTCTGTAGCAAAACAAATGGACAAAGAGAATTAGCATTATTCTTTATCATTAGAGGTAATCTTCATTTGTTCCCATGCATTCAGGTTACCGCCTATTGTTATGTCCTTATCTTAATACAGATTTACTACCATTTGCCTCCTTCGTGATCTTATCCCCATGTTTTGGACTTCTCCTATGTTTAGAGTCAGTTCCTGTGTGAAGAGCTTTGGAGCTCTCCATTCGGATAGGCTGCACCCACCTTGGAAATAAACCCTGGGAATATTCATGGGCAATAGTGGCCTCTGGTCTTCTCCATTTGTCTCCCCTACATGTAACTTCTACTGTACGAGTGAACTGAGATGAGCACTATTGGGCCCTAGATATTCTCAGCCTTCTGCACGTGGGCTCGACACTCTGCCCTATGAGTAAAAGCTGTGAGGACAAGTACACTCTAACCTCTCTACTACACTGAGTTGGAGTTGGGGTAGATGAGATATGCTGGCAGCTTTTCCTTCCTGGCAAGACAATGCATTCCTTGATTAGCAGCTCCAGGAAGAGGGATCCTGTGTCAGCCACTTCCATGTGGAGTAAAGCCTTCATCAGAATGAGATGGATGGAGAAGGAAAGGAAGTTGTTGTGGCCCACATTCCACAGACTTGGGATTTTCTTACTGAGTTTTAGTAAGTTTTGATGAATATTTTTTTTTTCATTTGCTGAATGTTCTTGTGACAGTTTCCAGAGACTTTAAATAATGATTCTTCTGTTTATAATTATTTTCACCAATTATGTTTGATATCTAGGAATTAAGCACATGAGTCTCCCTACACTTCTTTTCTAAAAGTGAAAGAAACTCCAGACTATTACCACAGATTCCACAGAAATTCAAACCATCATCGGAGATTATTACAAACAACTCTATGCACATCAACTAGTAAACCTGGAAGAAATGGATAAATTCCTGGACACTTGCATCTTCCCAAGCCTAAACCAGGAAGAAGTCGAAACCCTGAATAGACCAATAACAAGGTCTGAAGTTGAGGCAGCAATTAAGAGCCTACCACCAAAATAAAGCCTAGGTCCAGATGGGTTCACAGCCGAATTCTACCAGACATACAAAGAGGAGCTGGTACCATTCCTTCTGAAACTATTCCAAACAATCCAGAAAGAGGGAATCCTTCCCAAATCATTTTATGAGACCAACATCATCCTGATACCAAAACCCGGCAGAGACTCAGCAAGAAAAGAAAACTTCAGGCCAATATCCATGATGAGATGCAAAAATCTTCAATAAAATACTGGCAAACCGATTGCAACAGCACATCAAAAAGCTTATCCACCATGATCAAGTAGGCTTCATCCCGGGGATGCAAGGCTGGTTCAACAAACGCAAATCTATAAACATAATCCACCATATAAACAGAACCAAAGACAAAAACCACATGATAATCTCAATTGATGCAGAGAAAGCCTTTGACAAAATCCAATAGCCCTTTATGCTAAAAACCCTCAATGAACTAGGTATTGACAGAACATATCTCAAAATGATAAAAGTTATTTATGACAAACAAACAGCCAATATCATACTGAATGGGCAAAAACTAGAAGCATTCCCTTTGAAATCTGGCACTAGAGAAGGATGTCCTCTCTCACCACTCCTATTCAGTATAGTACTGGAAGTTCTAACCAGAGCAATCAGGCAAGAAAAAGAAATAAAGGGTATTCAAATAGGAAAGGAGGAAGTCAAATTTTCTCTATTTGCAGACGACATGATTGTATATCTAGAAGACCCCATCGTCTCAGCCCAAAATCTGCTGAAACTGATAAGCAAATTCAGCAAAGACTCAGGATACAAAATCAATGTGCAAAAATCACAAGCATTCCTATACACCAATAACAGACTTAAAGAGAGTCAAATCAAGAACCAACTGCCATTCACAATTGCTACAAAGAGAATCAAATACCTAGGAATACAACTAACAAGGAACGTAAAGGACCTCTTCAAGGAGAACTACAAACCACTGCTCAATGAAATAAGAAAGGACACAAACAGACGGAGAAACATTCCATGTTCATGGCTAGGAAGAATCAATATCATGAAAATGGCCATATTGCCCAAAGTAATTTACAGATTCAACGCTATCCCTATCAAGCTACCAATGACCTTCTTCACAGAACTGGAAAAAACCACCTTAAACTTCATATGGAACCAAAAGAGAACCTGTATAGCCAAGCCAATTCTAAGCAAAAAGAACAAAGCTGGAGGCATCACCCTACTGGACTTCAAATTATACTGCAAAGCTACAGTAATCAAAACAGCATGGTACTGGTACCAAAACAGACATATAGACCAATGGAACAGATCAGAGGCCTCCGAGGCAACACAACACATCTACAACCATTCCATCTTTGACAAACCTGACAAAAACAAGCAATGGGGAAAGGAGTCCCTGTTTAATAAATGGTGTTGGGAAAACTGGCTAACCATGTGCAGAAAGCAGAAACTGGACCCCTTCCTGACACCTTACACCAAAATTAACTCCAGATGAATTAAAGACTTAAACATAAGACCTAATACCATAAAAACCCTAGAAGAAAATCTAGGCAAAACCATTCAGGACATAGCCGTAGGCAAGGACTTCATGACCAAAACACCAAAAGCATTGGCAACAAAAGCCAAAATAGACAAATGGGACCTAATCAAACTCCACAGCTTCTGCGCAGCAAAAGAAACAGTCATTAGAGTGAATCGGCAACCAACAGAATGGGAAAACATTTTTGCAGTCTACCCATCTGACAAAGGGCTGATATCCAGAATCTACAAAGAATTGAAACAGATTTACAAGAAAAAAACAAACAAGCCCATTCAAAAGTGGGCGAAGGATATGAACAGACACTTTACAAAAGAAGACATACATGAAGCCAACAAACATATGAAAAAATGCTCATCATCACTGGTCATTAGAGAAATGCAAATCAAAACTACATTGAGATACCACCTCATGCCAGTTAGAATGGTGATCATTAA
>PVKV010028781.1:0-24530 GCA_004027835.1 Alouatta palliata
AAAAAAAAAAAAAAAAAAAAGTGCCAAAATTAAATGTTCATGGCCAGGCACCGTGGCTCACGCCTGTAATCCTGGCACTTTGGGAGGCCAAGGCAGGCGGATCACCTGAAGTCAGGAGTTCGAGACCAGCCTGGCCAACATGGTGAAGACCCATTTCTACTAAAAATACAAAATTAAACCAGGCACAGTGGCTCACACCTGTAATCCCAGGACTTTGGGAGGCCGAGGCAGGAGGATGAAAAGGTCAGGAGTTTGAAATCAGCCTGACCAACATGGTGAAACCACATCTCTACTAAAACCACAAAAATTAGCTGGGCGTGGTGGTGGGCACCTGTAATTCCAGCTACTCAGGAGGCTGAGGCAGGAGAATCGCTTGAACCTGGGAGGCAGAGGTCACAGTGAGCCAAGATCATGCCATTGCACTCCAGCCTGGGCAACAGAGCAAGACGCCGTCTCAAAAAAACAAAACAAAACAAAACAAAACAAAAGTTAGCCGGGTGTGGTGGCACAGCCGGTAATTCCAGCTACTCAGGAGGCTGAGGCAGGAGAATCACCTGAACCCAGGAGGTGGAGCTTGCAGTGAGCTGAGATCAAGCCACTGCACTCCAGCCCAGGTGGCAGAGCAAGGCTCTGTCTCAAAAAAAAGAAAAAAAATTAAGTGTTCATGAATCTAACTGTATTTAAGCTGCAAGGACTTGT
This sequence comes from Alouatta palliata, assembly GCA_004027835.1. Taxonomy (NCBI): domain Eukaryota; kingdom Metazoa; phylum Chordata; class Mammalia; order Primates; family Atelidae; genus Alouatta; species Alouatta palliata. The sequence goes on from PVKV010028781.1 coordinate 700, forward strand.
GGTGTCTCTGGGTTCTGAGATGAGAGATTATCTGAGGGAGGCTTGCGGGCTGACAGAGGCCTTGCAGCCAGAGCCTGAGCCTAGGACTCTGCTCAGATGTTATAAAACTAGACGCTGAAAAATTATTTACTGTGCCTTCAATCTGCACAGCCATCCCACAAACATTGGTGCCATGAGTCCCTCGTGATACATGAGGAAATCGAGGTTCAGGCAGGTTGAGAAACTGACCCAATACCATACCCCTAATAAAGGGAGAAGCTGGGCCACCGAGCACAGCCAGACCACAGCAGGCAACCCACCCAAACACCCAGGTATAAACGCACATAGCTACCACAGACAGGCTGCCAACGTGGTCACGCAGGGATATGCAAACTATCTTGGGCTTATCGGAAAAATTCTCTCCAGGGGAGAGCAGATGGAGGCAGTGAGGACTTGGGACTTCTCATCACGTCTGACAGCGCCAGGTTGAGGTGGGAGCCAGAGCAGGACCCGGCTTCCATTGCTGCGTACCCCAGCCTCCGCTGAGAGCTCAGCACTATTTCTCCCTGTAGGGAAGCACAGCCTCAGTAAAAGAAGGAAAGCCACTGGGTTTTCCTTTTTTTTTTTTTTTAAGAGATGGGGTTTCACTATCTTGGCCAGGCTCATCTTGACCTCCTGACCTCGTGATCCACCCATCTCGGCCTCCCAAAGTGCTGGGATTATAGGCGCATTACAGGATTACAGGCTGGGATTATGAGCCACCGCGCCCGGCCGCCACTGGGTTTTTCTTTGTCCTTCTTGTTTTTCTAAACAGGGTCTTGCTCTCTGACCCGGGCTGGAGTGCAGTGGCGTGATCGTGGCTCACTGCAGTCTCGACTTCCTGGGCTCAAGCAGCCCTCCTGCCTCAGCCTCCCAAAGTGCGGGGGTGAGTGGTGTGAGTCACTGCACCTGATTCAGGTTTCTTTTGTATAAAATAACAAATGAGTAGAACCAAGCTGCCAGGGAGTCTTCTTTGAAGCAATCCTGTGTATGGTTGTAAAAGATGACAGAGATCATTTGGGAGAGAGGTCTGTGGGTCATTCGCAGCCTGAGTTCCCCCAGCAGCTTCAAGAGGAAGTGCTGTTCCCATACGGCAAGCAGGCGGCGGGTGGACAGAGATTACCAGGCAGCCTCAGCCTCCATCTACCTGGGGTGTCAGCCCAGCACAGCAAGGGGTTTGGTGGGAATGCGGCCCCCGGGAGGAGGTCGGATTCTGACCAGCCCGTGGCTGCTCACACTGGGTATCCTGCCCCTGTGACCTCACTTCCTCACCTGCAGACTAGAAAGGACTCCTGCCTAATCTCACTCACGCTGTAACCTCAAAGCACAAGTCAGGTGGCAGACACATAGACACGATCCTTGGTGACAACACCGTGAGGCCAGCAAGACCTCCTGGCCAGGCTTGGCCCAAGGGTACCCTGCCCTTGACTCTCTAAGGCTTAGGGTCAGGACGGGGATGGCTCTGGGGAAGCCCATGCTCTCTGCATGGGAACAGGTATGACTCCCCTTTTGTCCCCACCCCCAGAGAAAGGAGACCTCACACATCTTGAGGAGGCCACAACGTTTGGCTACACCGGGCCCAGCCCCAGTGTACATGTGGCCCCCAGGAGTGTGTCAACACTGACAGCGAGTGAAGCCCATCTCTGGTCTCTCCTGCCTCAAGGGGCTTCTTGCCTTCCCAGGTCTCAGGCTGAGAGCTCTCAGAAGCACCCAACTGGCCAGGGCAGACAGGGGGACGCAGCACACCCATTCCTGGTGGACACACGAACTGGAGCAGCCCAAAGCAGGCCCCCTGCAGCAACTCAGCCAATGCTCCTAGAAGGTACAGGCACCCAGCCACGCACCCACAACACCCCTCCTGACAGTTTAAACTCAAAACACAGTGTCCATCGGAGACGCACGGAGACACCCACACGGGGACACTGGGCAGCCAGGAAAGAACGCAAGCCCTTTGTGTGGAGAAAACCCAAGACCCGCACTGAGGGAAAGACAGGGCAGCCCTGAGTTCAGGAGGCGACAGAACTGCCTGCCTGCTGCATAGACAAGAAACGGTTCTCCCACTCGCCGCCGGGACACGCTTCAGCTACACTCTACACATAGATTTGGAGCATGTGGACGTGCTGGCATCCGGAAATCAACGTGTGTGAGAGTAAGTGAGCCCACAGCACCCACTTCAGTCTTAGAATTCAGGGTGGGAGTCTGGTGGTCCGGAGCAAACAGACCTGCAGTCAAACAGGCCGTGCGGCCTCAGTGGCTCACAGCGCTTCCCTGAGCATCCCTGGTTCCCCCAGATGAAATACACACACCCCCTACCATAAAAGTTATTGCAGGCCAGGCGTGGTGGCTCACGCCTGTAATCCCAGAACTATAGAAGGCCAAGGCGGGCGGATAACCTGAGGTCAGGAGTTCGAGACCAGCCTGGCCAACATGGTGAAATCCCCTCTACTAAAAATACAAAATTGGCCTCACGTGGTGGTGGGCACCAGTAATTGCAGGTACTTGGGAGGCTGAGGCCAGAGAATCTCTTGAACCTGGGAAGGGGAAGTTTCAACGAGCCAGTATCATGCCACTGCACTCCAGCCTGGGTGGCAGAGCAAGACTGTCTGAAAAAAAAAAAAAAAAAGTCATTGTAAAGATTAAGTGAAAACAGACATAATGTCTGTCACTCAATAAGCCATCAATAAGTGCTTGTTTCATTCTCAGGAAATAAATTTGAGGCCAGGTATGGTGGCTCACGCCTGTAATCCCAGCACTTTGGGAGGCCAAGGCGGGCAGATCACCTGAGGTCAGGAGTTCATGACCCACCTGGCCAACATGGTGAAACTTGTCTCTACCAAAATTACAAAAATTAGCTGGGCGTGGTGGCAGGTGCCTGTACTCCCAGCTACAAGGGACACTGAGGCAAGAGAATCACTTGAACCCGGGAGGTGGAGGTTGTGGTGAGCCAATATTGTGCCAATGAACTCCAGCCAGGGCGACAGAGCGAGACTCCATCAAAAAAAAAAAAAAAGCTGTTGCTGAGAGCAAGCAAATGGAAGCCCAGAGGGAGAAACGCCCTCATGAAACCGGGGAGCCTGTGTTTGTACAGCAAACAGAGGGTGCTCTTTGGGTCAGAGAGACCCACGTGGTGAGGCGTGTGCTTCCTCCAACATTCACTTCCACCAGTGCCCATCTCAGGGGGCGGTGGCTGATCCCCGGGGTGAGATCAACCTGCTTCTTCCTAAACTCACACACCCCTCACACAGGGCTCCCACAGTGTGTCCTCCCCCTGCAGCAAGAACCCAGGATGCCATGCATTAGTTTGTGTGGAGACCCACGTCAGGGATTTGTGTGTTGGCCAAAGAACAGCCCCCAGCAGTCCCCGCATCCCCAGCTTCTCCGCCCCTTCAGTGGCACTGTACACAGGGCTCCCACACCCAGCCCCTGCCTGGTCTGTCTCCAGGTCAGTCCCAAAGAGATCCGATGCTGGTCACAGCAGAAAGGCGGCAGCTGAGGGGTGACAATGTCAGATTCTACCCGAGAAGGTGCCCTCCCTTCTGGCTGATGAAGACGTGCCTCGAGATCCGGCTACGCCACTAATCCCAGTCCATGAGGTCCAGCGAAGGTGAGGAACTGGCCCATGGCCACCCAGCTCAGACTCACCCTGAGCTAGCCTCAGCTCCGAGGCTGACGCTGAGACCTCAACTCTTCCCCTCACCACCATCCCAGTCCCCTGAAGGTGCAGCGCCACATTCCTGCACGCCGCAGACCAGGGAACTTGTTACCTTCTCAGGCTGGCCTCAGAAGGTCAAATTTAGATGCTCTGGCTTTAAAAGGCCCTCCACGGGAGCCTGGAGCCTGCTCCAGGGAGAGGACCTGCAATTACAAAACGACGAAATAAACCAGGCACCGGCAACTTTGAAAACACAGATTTCATGGCCCTGCAAAGACCTACGGAACCGGAATCTGGGGTGGGGGAATTTTTTTTTAAGACGGAGTTTCACTCTTATTGCCCAGGCTGGAGTGCAATGACGCAATCTCAGCTCACCACAACCTCTGCCTTGTAGATTCAAGCGATTCTCCTGCCTCGGCCTCCTAAGTAGCTGGGATTACAGATGTGCACCACCACACCCAGCTAATTTTTGTATTTTTAGTAGAGAAAGGGTTTCACCATGTTGGCCAGGATGGTCTTGATCTCTTGACCTCATGATCCACCCGCCTCGGCCTCCCAAAGTGCTGGGATTACAGGCATGAGCCACTGCGCCCGGCCATGACCTCTTAAACTGTAACAGAATAACCTATGGTTTTGTTTGGTGGTTTTTGAAACAGAGTCTCGCCCTGTCATCCAGACTGGAGTGCAGTGGCACAATCTCAACTTACCACAACCTCCACCTCCCAGATTCAAGCAATTCTCCCACCTCAGCCTCCTGAGTGGCTGAGACTATAGGTGCATGCCACCACGCCCAGCTAATTTTTTTGTATTTTAGTGGAGACGGGGTTTCACTGTGTTGGCCAGGATGGTCTCGATCTCCCGACCTCGTGATCCGGCTGCCTCAGCCTCCCAAAGTGCTGGGATTACAGGCGTGAGCCACCATGCCTGGTTGCCTGGCTAATTTTGTATTTTTAGTAGAAATGGTGTTTCTCCATGTTGGTCAGGTTGGTTTCGAACTCCCCAACTCAGGTGATCCACCCACTTCAGCCTCCCAAAGTGCTGAGATTACAGGCATGAGCCACTGCGCCCAGGTCCTGTATGCTGTTTTAATGTTGTAAGCCAGCAAGTTGGTCATAATTTTTTGCCACAGAGACAGGAAACCCATACACTCCTTTTAAACTATTCCCACACACTCCCCCTATTCCTCAGTCCCAGAGACACAGGCACTCGAATGAAGGGGCCCTTGGAATGAGGAGGAGAGAGAAGCGAGGCCAGGCTGGGCCTTCTTCCAGGTGTCCTGGGTTTCCCCAACATGAGCTGATTTGCCTAATTACCAGGTGTGTTTCCAGGCTGCCTTCCTCCTAAACACGGCCTCAACTTCATCTGGAGCCTAAGGCCCTCTGCGGAGTTACAGTGAATGATCAGAGCTGAAACCCGCTGTCTTTCTGCGCTGAGACCTGCTGGCATATTTGCTTAAGTTGGCCACATCTGAGGACCAGACCCTCCAGTCCCTGCAGGCTGTGGGAGCCGGCTCTCCCCACCAGTCCAATACCCCAGTGCTGAATGAGAAAGACAGCAGAGTCTTTCCTATCTGGGGCAGAGACACTATTCTCTGTGGACATCAGGGTGCCAGTACGTCGGTGTAGGAGGACTGGAGGGTGGCAGTGAGGATGGGGCCACATCCCAACCATTAAGCAAACCTCAGTGGCAGCAGAGACCCCAAGTCTTCGTCGAAAAGCACAGGCAGAACTTGCAACGACTGGTCAGACCGTGGCTCAGGTCACACGGGCTACGGGGCTCCCAAGCACAGCCACACAGGCTATGCTTATCGAGGGCCATGCAGGCCGGGCAGTTTCAAGGATGTCGGCATAAAGAAAACACGCTTGCTGAAGGACTGCCTTCCTGTGAGGTAATCCTTGCTCAGAGGTGAGACTAAATCGGGAATGCTATCTACAAACAAAGCCCAGCTCACACACAGACACACCCAGCTCACGCTGCACCCACACAGTGCCCCTCCCAGGGCCAGCACCGCCACACACAGCGGCCAGCCTCCTTCCCACTTTCTATATAGGAGCCCTCAGGGACAGAGGTCATTTGACATCACCGAGAAATCTGTCCAGAGGAGTGCCCAGAGCCCCCCGCCCCTCCCCCCATCCCCCATGCACTTTGCAGAACCGCTCCTGTTCCACATGCTGAAACCGTGATTTCAGGCGAGATTCACTACCCGAACCCACGTGCTGCTCCCCGAGGCAGCTCCGGAGAGGTGCACAGAGGCACAGGGTCCCTCGCTGCCCCCCGAAGGCCAGTGCTCCGGAGCTGGGCTTGCCCCAGGGCCGCACAGATGTTGACACCAGCACAGAGGCTGTCACTCCCATGTCACAGAGGAGGAGACCAAGAGGGACGCACAAAGGCACAACTTCTCAAGCCCAGCACGCCAAGGCGCCTGAGCTGAGCCACCCCTACACCACCTGGGTGGTGGCTTCCCTTTTGTGGGTTTCAGTTTTCTCGTCTATAAAATGGGAACCAAAACAGTACCTTTCCCATCAGAGGCGCAAACAAGAGGATAGAGGGGCACAGCTCAGCCCTGCCCACGCCCCTCAGCAGGGGCTTTGCCCTGGATGCTGAAACAAGGTACCCATCTGTCAGAGCACCTGGCCTCATCTCTACACCTTGTCTTGACTGAGTGCCCCTCCCAGGGTACAATACAAGCAGAGCCCGGCAGGGCGCGGTGGCTCACGCCTGTAATCCCAGCACTTTGGGAGGCTGAGGCGGGCAGATCACGAGGTCAAGAGATCGAGATCATCCTGACCAACATGGCGAAACCCCATCCTACTAAACATACAAAAATTAGCTGGGTGTGGTGGCGCGTGCCTGTAGTCCCAGCTACTCGGGAGGCTGAGGCAGGAGAATTGCTTGAACCCAGGAGGCGGAAAGATTGTCCTTCTCAGGAAGAGGAAAATATTCTCTCTTCTGGAAGCAGAATTTCATCTTTCCAATCTGTTCTTGCTTTTCTCCAGCACATCTACAGACACCATCTGCAAAAAACAACTCAACGCTCACCTGCACACATCTGCAGAGAGCTATTTTAAAATAAAGGCAAGCTAACCAGGCAGTCCTGGACACTGAGGAGGCCCAGCCAGCTCAGCTCCAGTGGCAGAACAAGAGGGCTGGCTGCAGGCTGGAGGATGTATACAGTGTCCTCAGCAAAGGTGGACTCCAGCACACAGACATGCAAATGGGCTTCTTTGGGTGAAAAGGATCCCCCTTCACACAGGCAGTGCCCGTGGCGTCGCACTGCGGGCTGCTTCCTGGGCCCACATCCCCCTCTCCCCTCAGCCCACGCGTGCTGCCATCGCTCCGCCTTGAGGAGGAGGAATGGGGGTGAGAAGCCAGGCCTTGCTCATCGGTGCGGTGTGGGACTGAGAGGGAGCCAGAGGAGGAAGGAGCTTCATACCCCACAGAGCTCCCGACACAGACACGGTGCCCAGTGCTGCCTAGATGAGATGAATGGCTTGGGAAGGCTTCGTGTTCATCCATCTGAGAGCACAGTGGGGCTGCCAAGCTGCACGATGCCAGAGCCAGTGCTCTAGGGGTACTAGGAGTAGATGGCCTGAGATCGAGGCAGAAGGGGCAGGGGCAGGAGGAAGGGAGGGGATACCTGGAGCAGCAGCACCGTGGGGCATCGAGGCCTGTCTGTGAAAAAGGGTAGCATCCAAGGTTGACAAGAAAAAACATTAAAAAAAAATAGGGTCACATGTAAACTAGCTGAGCTCGGTGAAGAAGCCAGGAGGTGACAGAAGGAAGGACCGTCCCACCCGCCCGCCTCACATGTGAACCACACAGACACTCATCAGCACTGCAGCCCAGACGTATTTGGGAAATCAGCCAGCCAGGCATGCTGGTGAGGTGGCTCACGCCTGTAATCCCAACATTTTGGGAGGCTGAGGCAGGAGGATCACCTGAGGTCAGGAGTTCAAGACCAGCCTGGCCAACATGGTGAAACCCCATCTCTACTAAAAATACAAAAGTTACCCAGGTGTGGTGGCGAGTGCCTGGAGTCCCAGCTATTGGGGAAGCTGACACAGGAGAATCGCTTGAACACGGAAGGCAGAAGTTGCCGTGAGCAGACATCTCGCCACTGCACTCCAGCTTGGCAACAGAGGGAGACTCTGTCTCAACAAACAAGAGATCTTTTCCCTCTGGACTGCTGGAAAAGAAAAAAAAAAAAAAAAAAACTAATAAAAAAAGAGAAATCGGTCTTGACTCAGGGAACAGCTCCCCACACAGCAGTGATGCCTGACAGAGTTTCCTGCCTAGATTTTTACAAAGTAACGCTCCATCAGGAGGTTTTAATAATGGCCTCTTAAAATAACTTCACATGGGGCCAAATGCCTGTAATCCTAGCACTTTGGAAGGCAGAGGTGGGCAAATCACAAAGTCAGGAGTTTGAGACCAGCCTGGCCAACATGGTGAAACCCCATCTCTACTAAAAATACAAAAATTAGCCAGGTTTGGTGATGTGCACCTGCAGTCCCAGGTACTTGGGAGGCTGAGGCAGGAGAATCGCTTGAACCCAGGATGTGGAGGTTGTAGTGAGCTGAAATAATGCCACTGCACTCCAGCCCAGTCCAGATGAAACTCCATCTCAAAAAAAAAAAAAAAAAAAGCTTCCAAGCAGTCATGAAGTCTTCAGAGTAAAGATTAGCAAATTTGTTCCAGTCATTTTTCTTCTAATGTTAGCTTGGAAATGAGAAGTATTACGACTTGCGTGCTGAGATGATATTATTCATCCTTCCAAATATGCTTTAGTTTTTTGTTGAGTTTTGTTTTTGAGACGGAGTTTCTCATTGTCACCCAGGCTGTAGTGCAGTGGCACGATCTCGGCTCACTGCAATCTCTGCCTCCTGGGTTCAAGCGATTCTCCTGCCTCAGCCTCCCGAGCAGCTGGGATTACAGGCGTGCACCACCACGCCCAGCTAATTTTTTTATATTTTTAGTAGAGATGGGGTTTCACCATGTTAGCCAGGATGGTCTTGAACTCCTGACCTCATGATCCGCCCGCCTCAGCCTCCAAAAGTGCTGGGATTACAAGCGTTTTTTCAAAGTTGTTCTACACATGGACTGCCCACATTCAGTTTGTGTGAGAGGACGGGTACTGAAGGTCCAAGGTTGCAGGTGGAGAGATTCAACTGGCATAAAACACTGAGACTAAAGTGCTGGCAAGTGAGATGTGGACGTTTTCCTATTATATTTACAGGGAGAAATAACTACGCATCTTTTAGTGTATCTACTTATCATTTGAGTCCCAGAGAAAGGCTGGATTGGCCACCTTTGAGGAGACAGCTGGCCTAAAGTCTCAGCTGACTCGGAAGCACCAGGATGGCGAGGAAGTTCAGAATAGATTTTTCTTAAACCTTAAAGAGACAGCAAGTCATAAACCTCATTCACCTTTATGAGACAAGGTTATGAACAGAAACCAAAGATCATATCAAATAAAAAATGAATTGGACCAGAGGCGGGTACCACCCGCTAAGGTCAACACAGAGCTCTGCCTGCACTTTGAACCCCAGCCAGAAACTGCTGCCTCACAGTCCTCCAGGACTGTGAGGACCAGGAAGGGGCCACACCACCCAGGGGATGGCGGTGAAGAGAATCACCTCACTGCTGTGAAGACGCCTTGCATAGCACCCACAGGAAGCAGGCGGCTGGGCTCCCGCACGGTTCAGGGACAAACCAGGAACCCTCAGTTCTAACCAGCGGCAAACTATTTACCAGTCTGTCCTTCGGTTTCCCCATCTTTACAGTCAGAGGGTCAGACGGACCAGGCTGCCTACGGCTGTCTCCTGCTCTGCACTGATCTCCAGGGATGGGGTGGAGCCCAGGCACGAACTCACAGACGCGCTGTGAACACGCAGCCTCCTGGCCTGGTGCTGCTGTCCGGCCAGGCGCACCAGAGGCGGCCGTGGGCACAGCCCTGAGGGGCGCCACACTGAACCCAAACGCTGCTACTGTCTGGGTGCCTGTGCAAGCCTAAGCTGCTGGTTTCCCCAGCGGGAGGAACACGGTCAAGGCCTGCTCTTTATCACCTGTGTGGGATACAGTAAATGGCAGGAGTGTGGAGGCAGCTGCAGCAGAGTCCGGGGTGAGCAGAACCTGGTGAAGGAACAGGGAAGGCCCGTGAGTGGGCACAGCGGCCCCCACCCTCCGGGGCTGTGTCAGTGGCTTCTGTCTGGCCTTGCACTGGCCCTTCCTGGTCCTCCACAAAGGCCACTCATGCAAACCCACAGCTGTCAGGCCTAGAAAGAGTCTCGCTCTGCCCCCGAGCAGGGTACCAGCATTTGGGGTGATATCCCGTGCATCAAGCCAGCACTCCATCTCTCCAGGGAAGAAAGCACTTTTTTTTTGGTAAAGGGTAAAGTAAGCACTTAAGCTCACCATCTTACTAACTTCAAGTATCTTTCTAAGGCTTAATTGTTGGTTCTGGTTGATGGTTAGGAACAGAAACAGCAAGCAGGCTGTCCCCGCAATTTTGCACACCCCGTGCTCTCCCAATTAAACCCAGGAATGTGGTGTCGGTTCAGACCCCAACTAAGAGGCGCAGCCCCCCACCTCCCATCAGGGGGAAAGTGCCCCGAGGGGACGCTTCTCTCTCCTTTCCTGCTGAAGGCCGTGGAGGAGGCGGCCTCTGGCGGGAGGACTCGCCTCAGCAGCGGCCAACCTCCCGGCTCCCCGAGACACCGGGCCTAGCTCCAGGTCTCTGTTCCGGAGGAAGCCAAGCCACCGGGGAGCCCGCCCGGCGCTGGGAGAGGCGTCCATGTGGGGGCCTTCCGGGAGGGGAAGGAGGTGGGGAGGGAGGGAGGAAAGAGGGGGGTCCCCGCTCCAGAAACGGTCGCAGCGCCTCTGCCGGGACACCCCCTCCGGGGGCGGGACCGACACCCCAGACCTTGGTCCTCGCCGCCCGCCCCGGCCCCGGCCCTGGCCCCGCCCCCGGCCTCACCCGCGGCTTCAGGCTCCCGCGCCCCGACCGAGCCGTCCCCGCGCAGCAGGAGGTCCCCGGTGTCCCGCAGGCGTCGGCCCGGCGCGCCCCGCAGCCCGCGGCAGCCCTGGAAGCACACGGCCCAGGCCTGCTCCTCGTTGAGCGGCTGCTCGTAGGCCTTCAGCACCTCCTCCAGGGACAGCTCCCACGGCTCGGTTCGCCCCGAGCCCGCCGCGTCGCCGCCGCAGCTGCTGGCCCGGGCCATGGCGGGGCCGTCATCGCCGCCCGCGCGCCCGGCCCGCGTCCATGCAGCCGCGCCTAACGCCGCGCAGGGTCAGCCCGGCCGCCCCGCCCCGCGCCAGAGCCGCAGGTGGGGGGCGGGGCGGCGCCAGGGGCGGGGCGTGTGGGCGGGGCGGGGAGGAGGGGCGGGGGAGGGGTCCGGTGGGGGAGGGGCGCCGGGAAGGGACCCGGTGGGGCAGGGGCTCGGAGTCGCTAGGGCCGGGGCTCGGAGGGCGGAGGGCAGGGGCTTGGGAGGGGCTCGGAGGAGGAGGGGCGCGCGGCAGGTGTAGGGTGTCTGGGCGCAGGCAGGCGCGGCAGGACTGGGGGAGCGGGGGCGCAGGGCCCTGGCTGGGACGCTAGGCAGAACCGGGGTGAGGGGTGGGGGGCTGCAGACATGAGCCGGGCCCTGTGCTCTCGGACACGCGGTGGCACCCCCGGCGCCCCCCGCAGACCCAGACGTCCGGCTCCCACGCAAGCTCGGGCCGGCGTCCAGCCGGGGACACTGCAGTGACCGCGGGGGCTTGGGGGTTTGCCTCTGGGAACGCGGGAGGCAGCCGGGAGGAGCGTGCGCCACCGCCCCCGGCACGCCCGCGCCAGGCTGGAGTGAGCTGAGCAGACAAAGCCCGCAGTGGTCTCCCCGAGCTCGGGGCAAGGTGACCTCCGGGGGTTGTCGCAGGGTGGCTAGTGTGAGCGCGACTCCCCGTATCCGCCTTCAGGTACGAAGCCCTTTTAATAAATGCCTCTGCCCAGCAGGGAATGTGTCTACAGCATGTCTCCAGGGTGTCCGCGAAAAACAAACACACACGGTCCCACTGATGGTCCGCACCCCATTTGGGGCTTGCTGTGTCTTCAGGCCAGGTCCCTCCGGGAGGCTGGGTGGTGGCCCGAGGAACGCATGGGGACCTCGGTTGGGGCTCATCCCCAGGCCTCTTCAGCCAGAGCTGTGCGGATCCGAGTAACTGGGTGAGAACATGCAGCTGAGGCATAAACGGCAGTAACGCGGCGGGCCCCAAGCCTGGCTGCTGCCGGTACCACCCAGGCAGCATGAAATGCAGATTCCTGGGCTCCAGGGCTGGAGATTCTGATGCAGGCCTGAGGCGAGACTTGGGACATTTAAAGTTCCTTGGTCACCCAGGAGTTCTAGACCCTCCTGAACAACATAGTGAGATCCCATCCCAAAAAAGAAATTCTACAGTGATTTTTTTTTCTTTTTTTCACACAGGCTGAAGTGCAATTACAGACTCGTAACTCACTATAACCTCAGATTCCCGGGCTCAAGAGACCCTCCCAACTCAGCTTCCTGAGTAGATGGGACTAAAGGCATGAACAACCACGCCTAGCTGATTTTTTCTATTTTTGGTAGAGGTGGCGGCTCATCATGTTGCTCAGGCTGGTCTTGAACTCCTGGGCTCAAGCGATCTGCCCACCTTGGGATGGGATGACAAGCGTGAACGACCGTGCCTGCTCCAGCTGCTCTTTTAATCTACAAGCAGAAATGAGTTTGATGATGAGGAACTGTGACTAAAGTTTTTATCATCAATAGTGGGCAACTTTTGGCGGGCGCAGTGGCTGCGCCTGTAATCCCAGCGCTTTGGGAGGCGCAGGCGGGCGGATCACAAGGTCAAGAAACCGAGACCATCCTGACCAACATGGTGAAACCCCATCTCTACTAAAAATCCAAAAATTAGCTGCAAGTGGTGATGCACGCCTGTAGTCCCAGCTACTCCGGAGGCTGAGGCAGGAGAACTGCTTGAACCTGGGAGGCAGAGGTTGCTGTGAGTCGAGATTGTACCACTGCACTCCAGCCTGGGTATCAAGAGCAAAACTCTGTCTCAAAAAAAAAAAAAAAAAAAATAGTGGGCAACTTTCACATCTTTCTTTGGTTCCCCAAGCTAAAACACACAACCAAAAGTAACAGGAGTGGGCTGGGCACGGTGGCTCATGCCTGTAATCCCAGTACTCTAGGCAGCCAAGGCAGGCAGATGGCTTGAACCCAAGAGATTGAGACTGGCCTTAACAACATGAGACCCTATGTCTACAAAACATTTTTTTTTTTTTGAGACAGAGTCTTGCTGTGTCGCTCAGGTTGTAGTGCCGTGGTGGGATCTTGGCTCACTGCAATCTCTGCCTTCTGGGTTCAAGTGATTCTCCTGCCTCAGTCTCCTGAGTAGCTGGGACTACAGGTGTGCACCACCACACTCAGCTAATTTTTTTGTATTTTTAGTAGAGACGGGGTTTCACCATATTGGCCAGGATGGTCTTAATCTCCTGACCTCGTGATCCACCTGCCTCGGCCTCCCAAAGTGCTGGGATTACAGGCGTGAGCCACCTCGCCTGGCCAAAACTTTAAAAAAATTAGCTGGGTGTGATGGTGTGTGCCTGTAGTCCCAGCTACTTTGGAGGCTAAGGCAGGAGGACCACTTGAGCCTGGGAGGTGGAGGCTGCAGTGAGCTGTGATTTCACCATTGCACTCCAGCCTGAGTGACAGCGAGACCCTGTGTCTAGTAAATACATACATAAAGACTAACAGGAGCCCTGGGGCTTTGCAGAAGGAAAATGAGCTGAGCCAGGTGGGGGTGGGGGTGCTGTGCCCTGAATACAGTGAGCCGCAAACCTGGCTCTCAAGCAAATCTCCCCTCCTGATCTGCCCCTGCCACCCCCAGGATGGTCACCAACAAAGGGTAAGTTAGGAATTTCAAGTTCCGCCTTAGAAGAGCAACAGCAGAAAACTTTCCACGAGGCATCCTATTTATGCAGGAGCAGCAGTCTCCACATTTGTGGTAAGGGGAGTCCCTGGCCCACACAATGCCAGATGTGTCATGATGGGGAACTGTTCTCTGCTGACGTGTGAGCTGATCCCGTGGGCGGGCATGGGGTGGTGTCTCCCTCGAGGATCCATGAGAATGAAGGCTTCCCTTTGCAACACCCCACTGAGTAGGTCTCTCCGCCCCCGTCCAGAAGTCAAGCTGGGGGACGTTGCTCTCACCTGGCCTCGCCTACCACTCCCCCAGCATGCATCGGAGCCGCAGCCTCAGCACTGCCACAGTGCAGCACTGCCGGGGGGCATTGGGAAGAAGATGGCAATTATCCCAGTGGGAAGCTGGCTGGGGCACAGCAGGGACCTCTCTTCCTCAAAGGGCCTCACATGTCCCTTACTGACCACGAGGTTTTAGGATGTCATTTGTGAGCTGAGTCCTCCAGCCACTGCTGCATCCTGGCAAGGACCTGGTGCTGACTCACCTGGCTGAACAGTGATTCCTGAGGTCACCTGAATGGGATATAGTAACCCTTTCTGAACTGGCAGCAATTATCCTATCTGGGATCCCTACGGAACACTGAGATTTTACTAAAAAAAAATATATATATATATATATATTTTGTTTTGAGACAGAGTTTCACTCTGTCACCCAAGCTGGAGTTCAATGGCACGATCTCAGTGCACTGCAACCTCCACTTTCTGAGTTCAAGCAATTCTCCTGCCTCAGCCTCCTGAATAGCTGGGACTACAGGCACCTGCCATCACACCGAGCTGCTTTTTGTATTTTTAGCAGAGGCGGGGTTTCACCATGTTGGCCAGGATGGTCTCAATCTCCTGACCTTGTGACCCACCTGCTTCGGCCTCCCAAAGTGCTGGGATTACAGGTGTGAGCCACCATGCCCGGCCTTTACTAACAAAATTTAAAAGTAGGTTACATTTACTTATTTCTTGCTACGTGAGGGTGTGCTCCCGCAGCCGTGACCAAACGGGGGAAGGAGAAGCGTCTGTTTTCTTGATGCTCATAGAAACTATGTTTTCTTCCCTTAGGTCATTTATACACATCCCCAAAAAGTACCAGATGAGATTTAGAAGTGGGCCTAAAGTGAGAAGTTAGCCCAGCATGCCATAAGGCGGCCGTGCAGTAAGGCAGCAAGACAGTTTCAGCCTCATAGACAGGGGCCCTGAGAGTCACTTTTAACCCAGTAGTGACAATTTAACAGTGAGATAATAGGGAGAGACCACTGATCAAACTGCTCCATCACTCTAGCTCTTGATGTAGCTTGGTTCCCATCTGGCTGGTGTTGCTCCTCACACAGTGATGAGTCCCTCCCATTAGTCACTCAAGTCCGAGGGAAGATGCCCATTTCCTCCTGTGGTCAGGGAGTAGGCAGGGCCAGGCACATGGCGCTCGTCTGTAGTCCCAACTACTCGGGAGGCTGAGGCGGGAGGATCGCTTGAGCCCAGGAGTTCTGCACTGTAGAGCACTGTGCTGATCAGGTGTCCGCACTGAGTTCGGCATCAATATGGTGACTTCCTGGGAGGAGGGGACCACCAGGTTGCCTAAGGAGGGTGAACCGGCCCAGGTCAGAAACGGAGGAGGTCAAAACTCCCGTGCTCATCAGTAGTGGGATCGCACCTGTGAATACCCACTGCCCTCCAGCCTGGACAACATAGTGAGCCCCTGTCTCTTAAAAAAAAAGAAAAAAGAGGCCGGGCGCGGTGGCTCACGCCTGTAATCCCAGCACTTTGGGAGGCTGAGGCGGGTGGATCACGAGGTCAAGAGATCGAGACCATCCTGGTCAACATGGTGAAACCCCGTCTCTACTAAAAAAATACAAAAATTCGCTGGGCATGGTGGCACGTGCCTGTAGTCCCAGCTACTCGGGAGGCTGAGGCAGGAGAATTGCTTGAACCCAGGAGGCGGAGGTTGCGGTGAGCCGAGATCGCGCCATTGCACTCCAGCCTGGGTAACAAGAGCGAAACTCCGTCTCCAAAAACAAATAAAAAAAAAAAAAAAAAAAAAAAAAAAAAAAAAGAAAAAAGAAAGGGGGCAGGGAAGGCCAATACTTTTGATTCAAAAGTCTATTCAGCCTGTGAGCTCCACTATAAAGGACTCATGCATATAACCACAGGAATACACACAGCAGAAAAGCAAATACCAGCTTTTTTTACAGCTGAGCAAAGCAAACATCTGATTACAGTGAGAACTGTGGCTATTCTTGGCTGATAATGCCACCAGGGCTATAAAACATTTAGATATTTGTCCATGAAATATGCAACACAGGACATCAGAATCAAAGAAATAATTCTTTCATAACTTGAACTTGCCAACTGGATTTATTTTAGAAATAAAACATTGTCTGGGCATGGTGGCTCGCACCTGTAATCCCAGCACTTTGGGAGGTTGAGGCAGGCGGATCATTTGAGGCCAGGAGTTCGAGAGCAGCCTGGCCAACATGGCAAAACCCCATCTCTACTAAAAATAACAAAAAGTTAGCTGGGTGTGGTAGTACGTGCCTGTAGTTCCAGCTACTCAGGAGGCTGAGGCAGAAGAATCTCTTGAACCCAGGAGGCAGAGGTTGCAGTGAGCTGAGATCGCACCACTGCACTCCAGCCTGATGACCGAGCAAGACTGCATCTCAAAAAAAAAAAAAAAAAGATACAAAACATTGTATTTCTGGCTGTTAAAAAAGGGACTCAATCAGCTGGGCACGGTGGCTCATACCTGTAATCCCAGCACTTTGGGAGGCCGAGGCGAGTGGATCATGAGGTCAAGAGATCAAGACCATCCTGGCCAACCCCATCTCTACTAAAAAAATATTTAAAAAATTAGCCGGGCATGGTGGTGCATGCCTGTAGTCCCAGCTACTCAGAAGGCTGAGGCAGGACAATTGCTTGAAACCAGAAAACGGAAGTTGCAGTGAGCCAGGACCACGCCACTGCACTCCAGCCTGGCAACAGAGGGAGACTCTGTCTTTAAAAAAAAAAAAAAAGGGGGACTTAATGCCAGGCACTGTAGAGATTGATGCAGGTCAGTCATTAACTCAGTTTGGAAAGCTTTAGAGCAGGGGTGTCCAAGCTTTTGGCTTCCCTGGACCACTTTGGAAGAATAATTGTCTTGGGCCACACATAAAATACACTATACTAACAGTAACTCCATGCATAAATCTCACAGGTTTTAAGAACATTTGCGAATTTGTGCTGGGCTGCATTCAAACCTGTCCTGGACTGCAAGCAGCCCACAGGCCAGGGGATGAACAAGCTTGCTTTAGACCAAGGCCGTTTCTACAGTTGTGGATTACCTAGTCCTAAAAACATGCTCACACCTGTAATCCCAGCACTTTGGGAGGCTGAGGCAGGAGGAACACCTGAGGTTGGGAGTTCCAGATCAGCCTGACCAACATGGTGAAACCCTGTCTCTACTAAAAATACAAAATCAGCCAGGCGCATTGCTGTAATCCCAGCTACTCAGGAGGCTGAGGCACAAGAATCACCTGAACCCAGGAGGCGGAGGTTGCGATGAGCCAAGATCGTGACATTGCACTCCAGTCTAGGCAACAAGAGTGAAACTCCATCTCAAAACAAAAACAAAAACATGCTCCTTCATTTCCAGTAGATGAGGAAATCCTGGGAGAGGGAAATGACCATAACTGGGCTGCTCTGCTTGGGGATGGAGTAGAGACATTTAGTGTGATGATTAACACACACCAGGGCTTAGGAGTGGATCCTCACTTCTTCAAGGTATCACATTAGCAGCAACACCCCCAAAATGTTTATCTTATGGTACAACCTGCTCATTCATGCAAATTTATCAGGCACTGATTTCTTACACCTGGGGAAAGAGCAGTGTAAACCCAGGTAGGTGCCTGTCCCTCTATTCTTACGGCAGGCAAGGAAACCAAGACCAGCATAGCAGGTGGGGAAGGGCCCCAGGTGCTGACGTCGATCAGAAACCCATTGGTTATGTTTGCTTTTTCCCATGCTCTGTTTGGTGCCTTGAAAACTACCAGAAGGAGCCCCCTGAGGGGCCATAAACCTTCTCCATACCATGGCAGTGCAATCAGAGGGGCTGTGTGGCTGGTGAGTGCAGTTGACCACAGATGAAAAAGCTCTAGGGATTATACCTCTGAGCATCTTTTTTTTTTTTTTTTTTTTTTTTTTGAGACAGAGTTTCGCTCTTGTTGCCCAGGCTGGAGTGCAATGGCGCGATCTCAGCTCACCGCAACCTCCGCCTCCTGGGTTCAAGCAATTCTCCTGCCTCAGCCTCCTGAGTAGCTGGGACTACAGGCGCACGCCACCACGCCCAGCTAATTTTTGTATTTTTAGTAGAGATGGGGTTTCACCACGTTGACCAGGATGGTCTCGATCTCTTGACCTCATGATCCACCCGCCTCAGCTTCCCAAAGTGCTGGGATTACAGGCGTGAGCCACCGCGCCCGGCCCAACCTCTGAGCATCTTTTCAGACGCAGAGCCTAGAAGATCTGAACTGTGGGTTCCTGGAGGCTGAGAAGGTAAGTGGGTGCTGGGTCCCCAAGTATTCTGTGGGTTATAATTGCACGGACAATTCCAGGGTTCTTCATTTCAGGAGAGGCGTGCAGGGCTCCGGGGTCCACGGTGGCACAGCAGGAGCCCTAAGTGCCTTGGGATAGAAGTCAGAGCGAGTCAGGCACGAAGCGAAGCTTAGGTCAAAGGCCTCCTCCACCATCTGGACGCAGGCAGAGTCACCTCACCTGTGGCACGTGGAGTGCAGAGGATCCTTTGGCGCATGCCTCACTAATTCCATTTCAGACTCAAAAACAAGGTCGGCTCCTCCCGAGGGATTCTGTGCACGCGGTGCCGGGGAGCAGCCAGGCTTCCTGCACCCCCGAGGCCCCTGAATACGCTCTTTGTCACAGTCTGTGCAGCCAGGCAGGGCCAGAGCTCAGGGGCCCAGAAGGAAAAGCAGACATCTGAGAGGCCCAGGTTTTGTGCTTTAGGGTTATTTTAGGGTAACTGTAAAAGCGGTGAATCCCAAGGGTGCCCGATCGAGCCAGACTGGGCTTGATCTCTGAAAGAAAACCAGGGACAGCTCCAAGGGAAGGGTTCTGGCCCCAGGTGTCCTGGTTTCCAGGCTGGCAAACTAGAAGACACGGAGGCAGAGCATGGCTGAGCCCGGACACCACAAAGGTTCCAGAGCATGGGGTGGGACGCGTGGCCGTGGGGAGGTCCCAGAGCGGAGACAGAGGAAGCCCTGGACAGCAGGCGGCCTGGGTCAGGTAGCAGGACTGGAGCAGTATGGTGGAGGGAGACAGTCACCCCGTGATTCCCAGTCAGGAGTTGAGAAATACTGAAGGCACTGTCTGCTTCCCATGGAGGGCAGTCAGAGTCATTTACACATGTTGAATTTGTTTCTGTTTTAGAAACCAGAGTGGTTAAAAATGAATGAGACACGCTAGTTCCTGTGTGAACATGAGGTGAAGAACCTCTTCCCCACATGCAAAAGTAAACATCAGATGGTGACAGGTGCCTCCAGTGCCTGCCCAGGGGCCTGAACGTTGTAAGATTAGAGAAATAGGCTGGGCATGGCACCTCACGCCTGTCCTCCCGGCACTTTGGGAGGCTGAGGCAGGAGGATCATGAGCCTGGGAGGCAGAAGTTGTAGTGAGATGAGATTGTACTACTGCACTCCAGCCTTGGTGGCAGAGCAAGACTCTGTCTCAAAAAAAAAAGACAGAAAAAGAATGCAAAAAAAGCTCCTTGCAACTGATAGGGATAATTCTCCCCAACTGCTGAGTGACAAAGCTGAGGCAGAACAGGAGATGGGCCAGATCAAAGGACAGACGAACTTTTTTTTTTTTGAGACTGAGTTTCACTCTTGTCGGCCAGAGTAGAGTGCAGTGGCGCGATCTCAGCTCACTGCAAGCTCCACCTCCCAGGTTCAAATGATTCTCCTGCCTCAGCCTCCCGAGTAGCTGGGATTACAGACACGAACTACCATGCCCAGCTAATTTTTTGTATTTTTAGTAGAGATGGGTTTTTGCCATGTTGGGCAGGCTGGTCTCGAACTCCTGACCTCAGGTGATCTGCCTGCCTTGCCACCCAAAGTGCTGGGATTACAGGCGTGAGCCAGCGTGCCCAGCCTTTTTTTTTTAAAGACAGGGTTTCGGCCGGGTGCGGTGGCTCACGCCTGTAATCCCAGCACTTTGGGAGGCTGAGGTGGGTGGATCACCTGAGGTCGGGAGTTCAAGACCAGCCTGGCCATCATGGTGAAACCCCATCTTAAAAAAAAAAAAAAAAGATGGGGTTTCATCACGTTGGTCAGGCAGGTCTGGAACTCCCGACCTCAGGTGATCCGCCCGCCTCGGCCTCCAAAGTGTTTGGATTACAGGCGTGAGCCACTACACTCGGCCTTTTTTTTTTTTTTTGAGACAGTGTCTCGCTCTGTCACCCAGGCTGGAGCTGGCCCGATCTTGGCTCACTGCCACCTCCGTTTCCCAGGTTCAAGTGATTCTCCTGTCTCAGCCTCCGGAGTAGCTGGAATTACAGGCACCCCCCACCATGCCTAGCTAATTTTGTATTTTTGGTAGAGACGGGATTTCACCTTGTTGGCCAGGCCAGGCTTGAACTCCTGACCTCAGGTGATCTGCCTGCCTCAGCCTCCCAAATGCTGGGATTATAGTCATGAGTCATCCCACTCGGCCTAGATAAACAATTATCTGTTACAGTGTTTTATACTTGCCTTCATCTTACTGTTTCTGGAGATTTTCATTTTTTGTGTGTAGATCCAAGTTTCTATCATATTTCTTCTACCTGAAGAACTTTAACATTTCTCGCAGTGTGTGTCTCCTGGTAATAAATCCTGTCAGCTTCTATATGTCTGAAAAAGTAGTGATTTGGCCTTCCTCTTTTGAAAAATATCTTTGCTAAGTATAGAAATCTAGGCTAATAGTGTTTTCCCAAACTTCAATTATGTTGTTCTGTTGTCTTCTGTTCACATGGTTTCTCATGAGAATTTGGCTGTAATTCTTTTTTTTTTTTTTTTTGAGACGGAGTTTCGCTCTTGTTACCCAGGCTGGAGTGCAATGGTGAGATCTCGGCTCACCGCAACCTCCGCCTCCTGGGTTCAAGCAATTCTGCCTCAGCCTCCTGAGTAGCTGGGACTACAGGCACGTGCCACCATGCCCAGCTAATTTTTGTATTTTTAGTAGAGACGGGGTTTCACCATGTTGACCAGGATGGTCTCGATCTCTTGACCTTGTGATCCACCTGCCTCGGCCTCCCAAAGTGCTGGGATTACAGGTGTGAGCCACCGTGCCCAGCCGAATTTGGCTGTAATTCTAATCTCTTCCTCCTTTCTTTCTTTCTTTCCTTCTTTCTTTCTCTTTCTTTCTTTCTTTTCTTTGTTTCTTCTTTCTTTTTCTCTCTCTCTCTCTTTCTTTCTGTCTCTCTCTCTCTCTGTCTTTCTTTCTTCTTTTTTTGAGACAGGGTCTCACTCTGTCACCCAGGCTGGAGCGCAGTGGCACGATCCTGGCTCAGTGCAACCTCCCCTGGGTTAAGCGATTCTCCTGCCTCAGCCTCCTGAGTACCTGGGATTACAAGTGCCTGCCACTATGCTGAGGGAATGTATTTTCTTTCCGGGTCCGCAAGGGGGCGTAGTTTTAAGGGCAAGAACTTCCCAGCACCATGCCCCCCTCCCATGCCTCTCCATCCTGGAGATTTAAGGGTTTCTGTTTTAATTTTCACACGGGGGCAAGAACCAAAGGTCAATCACTCGGTGGAAGTTTAAAGGAACTCTTTTCATTGGCCAGGGGGCTTGGAGAAGGTGGGAATTCCTTCTAGGTTAAAAGTCCCCTTCTTCCACACCCCTTTGGATTCCATACTTGGGCCCCTTCCACACTCCCTTCGTGGAAGCTGCCTTTCCTCTCTGGGATTTCCCCTCTGGAGTCTCCTTCCACTCTCTCATGGAAGCCTAACTCCATCTCTCTCTCTCTATTCCCTTCCACTCAGTGTGGAAGCTGCTTTCCTCTCCTGGATTCCATCTTTCTGGATTTTCTCACTCAGCGTGAGAGGAGCTTTACTTCTCTGGTTTTCCCCCTCTGGGAACTCTTCTCACTCAGTGTGAGAGCGGCTTTTCTTTCTCTCACTCAGTGTGAGAACTGGCTGTTTCTTCCTCTCCTTCTCCTTTTTCTCTCTCTGCTTAAATAAATCACTTTCTGCAAAAAGTTTTTGGGGTCTGGTATTTACTTTACAAGCATACTGTACCTGGCGTGGTTCCCTCTTCCATTCTTGGGTGAGTGAGAGACCAAGAGCCTGGAAAAACGTCCTCTCAGGGGAGCTAAGCACTCCCTTGCACCCCAAAACCCAGCAACAATGCGAGGATAATTTTTGTAGTTTTAGTAGAGTTTCGCCATGTTGGCCAGGGTGGTCTCGAACTCCTGACCTCAGGTGGATCCATCCACCTCAGCCTCCCAAAGTGCTGGGATTACAGGGGTGAACCACTGTGCCCGGCTATCCCCACTTTTTTTTTTTTTTTGAGACAGCTTCTCACTGTGTCAACCAGGCTGGAGTGCAGTGGCATGATTGTGGTTTACTGCAGCCTCAACCTCCTGGGTTCAAGTGATCCTTTCACCTCAGCCTCCCGAGTAGCTGGGACTACAGGCTCATGTCACCACATTGGGCTAATTTTTGTATTTTTTGTAGAGACATAGAGACAGGGTCCTGCCATGTTGCCCAGGCTGCAATGGCTACCTTTGCTGCTGTATTTAATGTATCTTTTTTCTCTGGTCATCTTCATGTTTTCTCTCTCTTTGATTTCCGCAGTTTGAATACAGTACGTGTGTGAGGTGCGGGTTCACACTTATCATATTTTGTGTGTGTACCGAGCTCAGGTCTGTATTTGGTTGTCTTTCGTTATTTTGGGAAAATTCTTGGTAATTTTCTCTTCCAGTGTTTTTTCCACTTTGCTCTTTCTTCTTCTTTTGGGAGTCCTAGTACATGCATATTACATCGTTTGATATTTTCCACAGTTCTCGGATGCTCTTTGCTTTCCAATGTGGGTAATTGCTGTTTTTCTCAGTGTTGAGCCTACTGCTACCCCATCAAGAGCGTTACCTGTTACTGCGTTATTTCTTTCTTACAGTCTGATGAGTTTCCTCATCTCTCCATGAACATTGTTCACCTTTCACACAGGAGACCTTCACATATTAGTCACAGTTATTTTAAATTTCCGGTCTGTTTCAATTTCTCAGTGACCTCTGAGTCTGGTTCTGTTAATTGCTTTGTCTTTTTTTTTTTTTTTTTTTTTGAGACAGGGTCTTGCTCTATCGCCCAGGCTGGAGTGCAGTGGCACTATCTCAGCTCACTGCAGCCTCAGCCTCTTGGGTTCAAGTGAACCGAAGTAGTTCGTGCCACAGCTCCCGAGTAGCTGAGATTACAGGCTTGAGCCACCATGCCTGGCTAATTTTTGGGGTATTTTTATTAGAGATGGGGATTTTACCATGTTGGCCAGGGTGGTCTTGAACTCCTGGCCTCAAGTGATCCACCTGCCTCAGCCTCCTAACATGCTGGGATCACAGGCATGAGCTACCACGTTCAGCCACTTTGTCTTTTTTTTTTTTTGAGATGGAGTCTGGCTCTGTTGCCCAGGCTGGAGTCCAGCGGCGTGATCTTGGCTCACCACAGCCTCCACCTCCCAGGTTCAAGTGATTCTCCTGCCTCAGCCTCCCGAGTTGCTGGGACTACAGGCATGTGCTACCATGTCTGGAGCACTTTTTGTATTTTTAGTAGACACGGGATTTCACTATGTTGGTCTGGCTGGCCTCAAACTCCTGACCTGTTGACCAGCTGGGCTCAGCCTCGCAAAGTGCTGGGATTACAGGCGTGAGACACCGTGCCCGGCCCACTTTGTCTTTTAAAGGCGGTTGTCTTCTTTTTTGGGTCTTACAGTTTCTGACTGAATGCCAAACACTGCCTGCAGGCCAGTGGCGTCAGCTTAGGAGCTAAGCTGCGTTTGGGTTTTGTGGTTTTGTGGTTGCCGTGCTTACCTCTGCACACCTCTCTGCTTATGGCAGGGGCTGGGTTGCTGCACCCCATGGTCCAGCCTTCCCTGGATGCTGCATGTCTTCCCTCACTGCCATGGCAGTGGCTGCTGCTACTCCTTGGCCTGGTGGTAGCAGTGGCCTGGAGGGTA
>PVKV010028782.1:5482-24591 GCA_004027835.1 Alouatta palliata
AAGCAATTCTCCTGCCTCAGCCTCCCAAGTAGCTGGGACTACAGGCACGTGCCACCATGCCCAGCTAATTTTTGTATTTTTAGTAGAGACGGGGTTTCACCATGTTGACCAGGATGGTCTCGATCTCTTGACCTCGTGATCCACCCGCCTCGGCCTCCCAAAGTGCTGGGATTACAGGCGTGAGCCACCACGCCCGGCCGAGGGTACTATATTTTATGCATCCAATTTGCACAAAGTATTTTTAACTCCAGTCCCCAATGCTAATGCTGTCGAGGAAGCAGAAAACAGAAGCAGCAGCAGGAGGATGTGCTAAGAAGTTGCCAGAGGGAGGAGGCATCAGGACCAACTGCAGGAATGCACCAAAAGCCTTTAAAATATGTGCAGCCCTCACCCTAGGAGTCTCACTTTTGGGAATCCATTAAAAGAAGTAATCTAGGCTGGGTGTGGTGGCTCACACCGGTAATCCCAGCACTTTGGGAGGCCAGGGCAGGTGGATCATCTGAAGTCAAGAGTTTGACACCAGCCTGGCCAACATGGTAAAACCCCATCTCTACTAAAAATACAAAAATAAGCCAGGCATTGTGGCACATGCCTGTAATTCCAACTACTCAGGAAGTTGAGGTAGGAGAATCACTTGAACCCAGGAGGCAAATGTTGCCGTAAGCTGAGATCACACCACTGGACTCCAGCCTGGGAGACAGAGCGAGACTCTGTCTCAAAAAAAAAAAAAAAAAAAAAAAAAAAAAGACATAATCTAAAATGTGAGAAGAGCAGGCAACATCATACTGAACGGACAAAAGCTGGAAGCATTCCCCTTGAAAACTGGCACAAGACAAGGATGCCCTTTCTCACTACTCGTATTTGACGTAGGATTGGAAGTCCTGGCCAGGGCAGTCAAGCAAGAGGAAGAAATTAAGGGCATCCAAATAGGAAGAGAGAAAGTCAACCTATCTTTGTTTGCAGATCACATGATCCTCTATTTAGAAAATCCCATAGTCTCAGCCCAAGAGCTTCTTAAGCTGATAAGCAACTTCAGCAAAGTCTCAGGATATAAATAAAATCAATGTGCAAAAATCTCCAGCATTCCTATACACCAACAACAGGCAAGCAGAGAACCAAATAATGAATAAACTCCCATTCATAAGTGCTACAAAAAGAATAAAATACGTAAGGAATACAGCTAGCAAAGGAAGTGAAGGACCTCTTCAAGGAGAACTAGAAATCACTGCTCAGAGAAATCAGAGAGACACAAACAAATGGATAAACATTCCATGTTCATGGATAGGAAGACTCAATAGTGGCCGTACTGCCCAAAGTAATTTATAGATTCAATGCTATTCCCATTAAACTACCATTGACATTCTTCACAGAATTAGGAAAAACTATTTTAGAATTCATATGGAACAAAAAAGAGCCCAAATAGCCAAGTCAATCCAAAGCAAAAAGAACAAAGCTGGGTGGTGGCTAGCAAGAAGGCCCTGTAAGAGCAGCTCCACTCTGCAGCTCCCAGTGAGATCAATGCAGAAGGCAGGTGATTTCTACATTTCCAAATGAAGTACTCAGCTCTTCTCATTGGGACTGGTTAGACAGTAAGTGCAGCCCACAGAAGGTCAGCAGAAGCAGGGTGGGGTGTTGCCTCCCCTGGTAAGCACGAGGGGTCAGGGAACTCCCTCCCCTAGCCAAGGGAAGCCATGAGGGACTGTGCCATGAGGAATGGTGCACTCCAGGCCAGATACTATGCATTTCCCACGGTCTTTGTGACCCCCAAATTCCCTTGGGTGCCTACACCACCAGGGTCCTGGGTTTCAAGCACAAAACTGAGCAGCCATTTGGGCAGACAGTGAGCTAGCTGCAAGGGTGTTTTTTTTTTTTTTTTTCATACCCCAGTGGCACCTGGAACACCAGTGAAACAGCACCATTCACTCCTCTGGAAAGGGGGAGGAAGCCAGGGAGCCACGTGGTCTAGCTCAGCGGATCACACACCCATGGAGTCCAGCAAGCTAAGATCCATAGGCTTGAAATTTTCACGGCCAGCACAGCAGTCTGAAGTTGACCTGGGTTGCTGGAGTTAGGTGGGGGGTGTCCGCCATTACTGAGGCTTGAGTAGGCAGTTTTCCCCTCACTGTGTAAACAAAGCAGCTGGGAAGTTTGAACAGGGCAGAGCCCACCACAACACTGTCAGAAAGCTGCTGTAGCCAGACTGCCTCTCTAGATTCCTCCTCTCTGGGTGGGGCATCTCAGAAAGAAATGCAGCAGCCCCAGTCAGGGGCTTATAGATAAAACTCCCATCTCCCCAGCACAGAGCACCTGGGGGAAGGGGCAGCTGTGGGAGCAGCTTGAGCAGAATTAAACACCCCTGCCTGCAGGCTCCGAAGAAAGCAGCGGATCTTCCACCACAGCTTTGAAGCTCTGCTAAGGGACAAACTGCCTCTTCAAGTGGGTCCCTGACCCCCGTGCCTCCTGACTGGGAGACACCACCCAGCAGGGTTCAACAGACACCTCATACAGGAGAACTCTGGCTGGCATCTGGTGGGTGACCCTCTGGGACAAAGCTTCCAGAGGAAGGAACAGGCAGCAGTCTTTGCTGTTCTGCAGCCTCTGCTGATGATACCCAGGAAAACAGGGTCTGGAATGGACCTCCAGCAAACTCCAGCGGATCTGCAGCAGAGGGCTCTGACTATTAGAAGGAAAACTGGCAAACAGAAAGCAATAACATCAACAGCAACAAAAAGGATGCCCACGCAGAAACCCCATCCAAAGGTCACCAACATCAAAGACCAGAGGTAGAAAAATCCACAATGAGGAAAAACCAGGGCAAAAAGGCTGAAAATTCCAAAAACTAGAATGCTGTTTCTCCTTCAAAGGATCACAACTCCTTGCCAGCAAGAAAACAAAACTGGAAGGAGGATGAGTGACAAACTGACAGAAGCAGGTTTTGGAAGGTGGGTAATAACAAACTCCTCTGAGCCAAAGGAGCATGTTCTAACCCAGTGCAAAGAAGATAAGAACCTTGAAAAAAGGTTAGAGAAATTGCTAACTAGAATAACCAGTTTAGAGAAGAACATAAATGACCTGATGGAGCTGAAAAACACAGCACGAGAACTTTGTGAAGCATACACAAGTGTCAATAGCCAAATCGATCAAGTGGAAGAAAGGATATTAGAGATTGACAATCAACTTAATGAAATAAACCGTAAAGATGAGATTAGAGAAAAAAGAATGAAAAGGAACGAACAAAGCCTGCAAGAAATATGGGACTATGTGAAAAGACCAAACTTACATTTAATTGGTATACCTGAAAGTGATGGGGATAATGGAACCAAGTTGGGAATCACTCTTCAGGGTATTATCCAGGAGAACTTCCCCAATATAGCAAGACAGGCCAACATTCAGGAAATACAGAGAACCCACAAAAATATTCCTTGAGAAGATAAACCCCAAGACACATAATCATGAGATTCACCAAGTTGAAATGCAGGAAAAAATGTTAAGGGCAGCCAGAGAGAAAGGGAAGCCCATCAGACTAACAGCAGATCTATCTGCAGAAACCCTAAAAGCCAGTAGAGAGTGGGGACCAATATTCAACATTCTTAAAGAATTTTCAACTGAGAATTTCATATCCAGCCTAAGTTTCATAACTGAAGAAGAAATAAAATCCTTTACAGACAAGTAAATGCTGAGAGATTTTGCCACCACTAGGCCTGCCTTATAAGAGCTCCTGAAGGGAGCACTAAATATGGAAAGGAAAAACTGGTACCAGCCACTGCAAAAACATTCCAAATTGTAAAGATCATCAACACTATGAAGAAACTGCATCAACTAACAGGCAAAACAAACAGCTAGCATGAAAATGGCAAGATCAAATTCACGCATAACAATATTAACCTTAAATGTAAATTGGTTAAATGCCCAAATTAAAAGACACAGACTGGCAAGTTGGATAAAGAGTCAAGACCCATCAGTGTGCTGTATTCAGGAGACCCATCTCATGGGCAAAGACGCACATAGACTCAAAATAAAGAAATGGAGGAATATTTAACAAGCAAATGGAAGGCAAAAACAAATGCAGGGGTTGCAATCTTAGTCTCTGATAAAACAGACTGTAAACCAACAAAAATAAAAAAAGAAAAACAAAGAAGAACATTACATAATTGTAAAGGGATCCATGCAACAAGAAGAGCTAACTATCCTAAACATATATGTACTTAATACAGGAGCACCCAGATTCATAAAGCAAGTTCTCAGAGACCTACAAACAGACTTAGACTCCCACACAATAATAGTGAGAGACTTTAACAGCCCACTGTCAATATCAGACAGAATGAGACCAAAAATTGACAAGGATATCCAGGACTTGAACTCAGCTCTGGACCAAGCGACCTAATACACATCTACAGAACTCTCCATCCCAAATAAGCAGAATATATATTCTTCTCAGCACCACATCACAATTATTCTAAAATTGACCACATAATTGGAAGTAAAACACTCCTCAGCAAATGCAAAAAAAATGGAAATCATAACACAGTCTCTCAGACCACACTGCAATCAAATTAGAACTCAGGATTAAGAAACTCACTCAAAACCACACAGCTGCATGGAAACTGAACAACCTGCTCCTGAATGACTACTGGGTAAATAACAAAATTAAGGCAGAAATAAATAAGTTCTTTGAAACCAATGAGAACAAAGACACAACATACCAGAATCTCTAGAATACAGCTAAAGTAGTGCTCAGAGGGAAATTTATAGCACTGAATGCCCACAGGAGAAAGTAGGAAAGATCTAAAATGGACACCCTAACATCACAATCAAAGGTAGCAGAAAACAAGAAATAAGATCAGAGCAGAAATGAACGAGATAGAGACACAAAAAACTTTTCAAAAAGTCAGTGAATCCAGGAGCTGGTTTTTTGAAAAGATTAACAAAATAGACTGCTAGCTAGACTAATAAAGAAGAAAAGAAAGAAAAATCAAATAGACACAATAAAAAACGATAAATGGGATATCACCACTGATCCCACAGAAATACAAACTAGCATCAGAGATTACTATAAACACCTCTATGCAAATAAACTAGAAAATCTAGAAGAAATGGATAAAATCCTGGACACATCCACCCTCCCAAAACTAAACCAGAAAGAAGTTGAATACCTGAATAGACCAATAACAAGTTCTGAAATTGAGGCAATAATTAATAGCCTATTAACCAAAAAAAGTCCAGGACCAGACTGAGTCACAGCCAAATTCTACCAGAGGTATAAAGAGGAGCTGATACCATTCCTTCTGAAACTATTCCAAACAATAGAAAAAGAGGGACTCCTCCCTAACTCTTTTTATGAGGTCAGCATCATACTGATATCAAAACCTGGCAGACACAACAAAAAAAGAAAATTTCAGGCCAGTATCCCTGATGAATATCAATGCAAAAATCCTCATTAAAATATTGGCAAACCAAATCCAGCAGCACATCAAAAAGTTTATCTACCATGATCAAGTTCCCTTCATCCCTGGGATGCAAGGCTGATTCAATATATGCAAATCAATAAACATAATCCATCACATAAACAGAACCGATGACAAAAAACACATGATTATCTCAATAGATGCAAAAAAGGCCTTCGATAAAATTCAACAGCCCTTTATGCTAAAAACTGTCAATAAACTAGGTATTGATAAAAAGTATCTCAAAATAATAAGAGCTATTTATGGTAAACCCACAGCCAATATCATACTGAATGGGCAAAGGCTGGAAGCATTCCCTTTGAAAACCAGCACGAGACGAGGATGCCCTCTGTCACCACTCCTATTCAACATAGTATTGGAAGTTCTGGCGAGGGCAATCAGGCAAGAAAAAGAAATAAAGGTATTCAAATAGGACCAGAAGAAATCAAATTGTCTCTGTTTGCAGATGACATGATTGCATATTTAGAAAACCCCATCATCTCAACCCAAAATCTCCTTAAGCTGATAAGCAACTTCAACAAAGTCTCAGGATATAAAATCAGTGTGCAAAAATCACAAGCATTCCTGTACACCAATAATAGACAGAGAGCCAAATCATGAGTGAACTCCTAGTCACAATTGCTACAAAAAGAACAAAATACCTAGGAATACAACTTACAAGGGATATGAAGGACTTCTTCAAGAAGGACTTCTTCAAGAAGAACTACAAACCACTGCTCAAGGAAATAAGAGAGGACACAAACAAATGGAAAAACATTCCATGCTCAGGGATAGGAAGAATCGATATCATAAAAATGGCCATACTGCCCAAAGTAATTTATAGATTGAGTTTCTTCATAGAATTTGAAAAAAAAACTACTTTAAATTTCATATGGAACCAACAAAGAGCCCGAACAGCCAAGATAATCCTAAGCAAAAAGAACAAAGCTGGAGGCATCACACTATGTAACTTCAAACTATACTACAAAGCTACGGTAATCAAAACAGCATGGTAGTGGTACTGAAACAGATATAGAGACAAATGGAACAGAACAGAGGCCTCAGAAATAATGCCACACATCTACAACCATCTGAACTTTGACAAACCTGATAAAAACAAGCAATGGGGAAAGAATTCCCTATGTAATAAATGGTGTTGGGAAACTGGCTAGCCACATGCAGAAAACTGAAAGTGAACCCCTGCCTTATACCTTATAAAAAAATTAACTCAAGATGGATTAAAGACTTAAATGTAAGACCTAAAACCATAAAAACCTGAAAAGAAAACCTAGACAATACCATTAAGGACATACGCATGGGCAAAGACTTCATGATTAAAACACGAGAAGTAATAGTACCAAAATTGACAAATGGCATGTACTTAAACTAAAGAGCTTCTGCACAGAAAAAGAAACTATCCTCAGAGTGAACAGGCAACCTACAGAATGGGAGAACGTTTTTGTAATCTATACATCTGACAAAGGGCTAATATCCAGAATCTACAAATAACTTAAATTTACAAGAAAAAAATAATCCCATCAAAAAGTGGGCAAAGGATATAAACAGACACTTCTCAAAAGAAGACATTTATGTGGCCAACAAACATATGAAAAAAAGCTCATCATCACTGGTCATTAGAGAAATGCAAATCAAAACCACACTGAGATATCATCTCACGCCAGTTAGAATGGCAATCATTAAAAAGTCAGGAGCCAACAGATGTGGAGAGGATGTGGAGAAACAGGAACACTTTTACACCATTGGTGGAAGTGTGAATTAGTTCAACCATTGTGGAAGACAGTGTGGCGATTCCTCAAGGATCTAGAACCAGAAATACCATTTGACCCAGCAATCTGATTACTGGGCAAATGTCCAAAGGATTATAAATCATTCTACTATAAAGACACATGCACATGTATGTTTACTGTGGCACTGTTCACAATAGCAAAGACTTGGAACCAATCCAAATGTCCATCAATGATAGACTGGATAAAGAAAATATGGCACATATATGCCATAAAAAAAGGATGAGTTCACGTCCTTTCATAAAAAGGAACAAAATTATGTCCTTTGCAGGGACATGGATGAAGCTGGAAACCATCATTCTCAGCAAACTAACCCAGGAACACAAAACCAAACACCACATGTTCTCACTCATAAGTGGGAGTGGAACAATAAGAACACACGGACACAGGGAGGGGAACATCACACACCAGGGCCTCTCGGGCATCGGGGAATAGGGGAGGGATAGCATTAGGAGAAATACCTAATGTAGATGACGGGTTGATGGGTGCAGCAAACCACCATGGCACATGCATACCTACGTAACAAATCTCACAGGGCCCGTTGTACGTTGTTTACCCCCATGCATCCATGTGTTCTCATCAATCAGCTCCCACTTATAAGTGAGAACATGCAGTGTTTGGTTTTCTGTTCCTGCATTAGTTTCCTGAGGATAATGGCTTCCAGCTCCATCCATGCCCCTGCAAAGGACATAATTTTATGACTGCATAGCATTAACCATAGTGCATGTGTACCAGCTTTGCTTTACCCGGTTTATCATTACTAGGTATTTGGGTTGATTCCATGTTTCGTTATCATAGATAGTGCTGCAGTGAACATATAAGTGCATGTATCTTTATAACAGAATGAATTATATTCCTTTAAGTATATACCCAGTAATGGGGTTTCTGGGTCAAATGGTATTTCTGCCTCTAGGTCTTTGAGGAATCCCAACACTGTCTTCCACGATGTTGAACTAATTTACACTCCCACCGACAGTGTAAAAGTGTTCCTATTTCACCACAACCTTGCCAACATCTTTTATTTCTTGACTTTTTAGTGATAGCCATTCTGACTAGTATGAGATAGCTCATTGTGGTTTTGATTTGCATTTCTCTAATGATCAGTGGTGTTGAGCTTTCTTCATATGTTTGTTGACTGCATGTATGTCTGTTCACGTTCTTTGCTCACTTAGAAGAAATGGACAAATTTCTGGAAACATACAACCTGCAAGACTGAATGGTGAAGAAATAGGAAAACTAAACAGATCTATAACTAGTAAGGAGATTCAGTCAGTAATCAAAAACTTCTCAAAAAGGAAAGTCCAGGGCCTGATGGCTTCATGGGTAAATTCTACCAAATATTTAAAGCATAATTAGCTCCAACCCTTCTAAACTTCCAAAAAATTTCAGGGGAGGAAAGGAAATACTTCCAAACTCATTGTGTGAAGGTTACCTAGATACTAAAGCCAGCCAAAGACACTGTAGGAAAACTATAGGTTCTAGTGAACTTAGACGCAAAAGTCCTCAACAAAATACCAGCAAACTCCATTCAACAGCACATGAAAGGAGCATACATTATGAGCAAGTTGGATTTATCCCTGGGGATGCAAAGATGTTACAACATACAAAAATCAATTAATGTGATATACTACCTTAATGGAAAGAAAGACACAATCACATTTCACAAAATTCAACATTCTTTCCTGATAAAAACTGTCAATAAGATAGAAATAGGAAAAAATTACCTCAATATGATAAAGGCTATAAAGGAATAGTCCACAGCTATCGTGATACTTAACAATGAAAAACTGAGGGTGAGCGTGTGTGCACGTGTTGGGTCTCCTCACCACGGCACCAACCGGCTCTCCCCGGCCAGCGTGCAGGCAAAGTCCTCAGATGGCTGCGTGGAAACCAGGCAGCAAGGAGGCCCTTTAGTGAAGATAACTGTTAGAACACAGCCACTTAACAAGGATGCCTACTCTCACCACTTTTATTCAACGTAGTACTGGAAGTCCAAGCCAGGGCAATCAGGCAAGAGAAAAATAAAATATATCCAAACTGGAAACAAAAAAGTACAATTACAGCTGCACATGGCAGGATGTTCCATGTAGAAACCCTAAAGACTCCACTGAAAAACTGTTAGAACTAATATATGAATTCAGCAGAGTTGCAGAATACAAAATCAATGTATAATAATCACTTGTGCTCTCTTCTGTCGAGAGAGTCTCACTCTGTTGCTCAGGCTAGAGTACAGTGGTACCATCTTGGCTCACTGCAGCCTCTGCGTCCCTGGTTTGAGCGATCGTCTGCTTCAGCCCCCTGAGTAGCTGGCACTACAGGCATGCGCCACCATACCTGGCTAATTTTTGTATAGATAGATAGATAGATAGATAGATAGATAGATAGATAGATAGTAGAAATGGGGTACCATGTTGGCCAGGCTGGCTGTATTACTTCTATTAGTAGCAAAACAATACCCCCTGTCCCCCAAGTTTCTTTGTGGCAGGGATTCACAGAGCCTTCACGTCTTATCTGCAGGTCGAATCTCCACAGATGGCTGTAATGTGCACTATTTCCCAGGCCATGTGGTCATTGAGCTCTTGTCGCCTTCCCCTTGGGCCCACTTCATGACACATGGAGAATTTGCTTCTCTCTGGAAGCCTAGCAATCGACCACCTTGGAGAGAGAAACCGCAGGCCCTCTGCAGGCTTAGCTGGCTGCCCGCCCCTCACCTGGAGACCCTGGCAACATTTGGGCCTGAGAGACTGTCCAGCCCCTAGGACTGGATGAACTACTGTTTGTAGATACTTTGAACCTGATTACGGTCAAGTCTTGCTAACCTGGAATTGTTCAGTCTCTTCAGTGACATGTACATTTTCTTTTTTTTTTGAGACAGAGTCTGGCGCTGTTGCCCAGGCTAGAGTGCAATGGCACAATCTCAGCTCACTTCAACCTCTCTCTTGGGTTCAAGCGATTCTCCTGCCTCAACCTTCCAAGTAGCTGGGATTCCAGGTGCACGCCACAGCTAAGTTTTTGTGCCTTTAGTAGAGATGGGGTTTCACCATATTGGCCAGGCTGACCTTGAACTCTTGACCTCGTGATCTGCCTGCCTCAGCCTTCCAAAGTGCTGGGATTACAGCATAAGCCACCGTGCCTGGCCAACTTGTATATTTTTGTTCTCATCTGTTGTTTGTAATATGATTTGGAGCGTGAAGAGACTAAAACACCTTGCAGCTGAACAGAACTCTTACCTCAGTTGAATAGTGTCTTCTCTTCATGGAAGCATATTGGTTTGAAGAGGTTCTAGATGCATCAACAGGTCTATGTGGCAGTTTGGGAGGTGATGATAATGTTTCTTCTCCTCTGGGGGAAATTCAGCCTGTAGTTTCTCATTGATAAGTCCATAGGACCATAGACAAGGGGAAGGCTGTCGTTAGGAGCGTGGCTTTGAAAGCAGCTCTGGATCTGAATCCTGGCCTTTCTGTGACGTTCAAGTTGTGCTCCCTCTCTGTATCAAAGCTTTACCGGCAGATCCTGGAGTTCTCCCCGCAGAGGTGGTTGTGGGATTGACCTCACATCAGGTGAGTGGCTGTGCCTGGCCCCCAGTGCTGCATACTCAGAACTTTATACTTGTCCCCCCAAGCTCTTCTAATCAGATCCACAATAACTCTCAGCCTGTTCTGCCTTCACCTTGCGGATAAAGCTTCAAACCGCGGGTTTCTGGATTATAAACTGGGAGGCTCTTTGCAAACCCCAGTACAATGTCCATCCTGTTAGAGTGTCTCTATACGTGTCCACCGACTGACAGAGCTTGGGACGAGACATGCAGGACAAGATCTCGCTCCAGGGGGTAGGAGCCCATGGGAGCCAGCCGAGGGGTTCAGCCTGGGACCCTTTGAAGGAGGTGGTGAGTGGGGAGGGAAGGTTGGGCGGGGTATGGTCCTGGGCCCCAGGGGCCACAGCAGGGGAGGGGAAAATGGAGGAGAGCTGATCAAGTGGTCTGGGGAGGCCCACGGAACTCCTCCCCTGTGCTTCAGAGAGCTCCGGGTGCAGGGGACATATCCAGGTGTGCAGTGCTGGCCTGTGGAGGCTGTGGGAGCAGGAGGCACAGCCCAGGACCAACTGCATGGACTAAGGTGGGCACAACTGGTCTCCAGGGACAGGACTGGTAATAAACAGGGTACCAGGCATCTGGCCAGCGAGACAGGTTGGCTGAGGCTCCCAAGGACGCCAAGGGATGTCCTTGGGAGCATTTTATCGAAACATTTTCTCATGGCCTTAAGAATGTTTGTGGGCTGCCATTTTAATGATTTCTTCTTAGACTTTCAGGGAAGATTCTGTACTGATGCCACCAGGCGTCCAAGGCTGAGCATGTGGTTCCTCTGGTTCTTCCTGGTTAGAAAGGCCCTGGGAGGCAGCCCAGGTGGGCGGAGCACAGGTCTCCATTTAGGTGGCCTGGCCTCCAATCCTGCTCAAGTCTGTGGGGCGTTGGGAAAATTATTCAACTATTTGTGCCTCACTTTCAGGCAAAATGGGGAGTAATAATCATTACGTTGTGATGATGAAATCAAGCGAATTAATATTTTAGAGGACTTAGCCTGAGATACAGTAGAAGTTATGTGTTTTTTAAATAAAACGACAACCTCTTCTCATGTTTTATGTAATTTTTAAATTTTTTTTTCAACGTTTAAGTTCTGGGGTACATGTGCAGGATGTGCAGGTTTGTTAAATACGTAAATGTGTGCCATGGCGGTTTGCTGCACAGATCAACCCATCACCCAGGTATTAAGCCCAGCACCCATTAGCTATTCTGACAGGCAAGGTGGCTCACACCTGTAATCCCAGCACTTTGGGAAGCTTAGGCAGGCAGATCACGAGGTCAGGAGTTCAAGATCAGCCTGGCCAATATGGTGAAACCCCGTCTCTACTAAAGGCACAAAAACTTAGCTGTGGCGTGCACCTGGAATCCCAGCTACTTGGAAGGTTGAGGCAGGAGAATCACTTGAACCCAAGAGAGAGGTTGAAGTGAGCTGAGATTGTGCCATTGCACTCCAGCCTGGGCAACAAGGCCAGACTCCGTCTCAAAAAAAAAAGAAAATGTACAAGTCACTGAAGAGACTGAACAATTCCAGGTTAGCAAGACTTGACCGTAATCAGGTTCAAAGTATCTACAAACAGTAGTTCATCCAGTCCTAGGGGCTGGACAGTCTCGCAGGCCCAAATGTTGCCAGGGTCTCCAGGTGAGGGGCGGGCAGCCAGCTAAGCCTGCAGAGGGCCTGCGGTTTCTCTCTCCAAGGTGGTCGATTGCAAGGCTTCCAGAGAGAAGCAAATTCTCCATGTGTCATGAAGTGGGCCCAAGGGGAAGGCGACAAGAGCTCAGCGACCACATGGCCTGGGAAATAGTGCACATTACAGCCATCTGTGGAGATTCGACCTGCAGATAAGACGTGAAGGCTCTGTGAATCCCTGCCACAAAGAAACTTGGGGAACAGGGGGTATTATTTTGCTACTAATAGAAGTAATACAGCCAGCCTGGCCAACATGGTACCCCATTTCTACTATCTATATATATACACAAAAATTAGCCAGGTATGGTGGCGCATGCCTGTAGTGCCAGCTACTCAGGGGGCTGAAGCAGACGGTCGCTCAAACCAGGGACGCAGAGGCTGCAGTGAGCCAAGATGGCACCACTGTACTCCAGCCTGAGCAACAGAGTGAGACTCTCTCGACAGAAAAGAGTGCAAGTGATTATTATACATTGATTTTGTATTCTGCAACTCTGCTGAATTCATATATTAGTTCTAACAGTTTTTCAGTGGAGTCTTTAGGGTTTCTACATGGAACATCCTGCCATGTGCAGGTGTAATTGTACTTTTTTGTTTCCAGTTTGCATATATTTTATTTTTCTCTTGCCTGATTGCCCTGGCTTGGACTTCCAGTACTACGTTGAATAAAAGTGGTGAGAGTAGGCATCCTTGTTAAGTGGCTGTGTTCTAACAGTTATCTTCACTAAAGGGCCTCCTTGCTGCCTGGTTTCCACGCAGCCATCTGAGGACTTTGCCTGCACGCTAGCCGGGGAGAGCCGTTGGTGCCGTGGTGAGGAGACCCAACACGTGCACACACGCTCACCCTCAGTTTTTCAGTGTTAAGTATCACGATAGCTGTGGACGATTCCTTTATAGCCTTTATCATATTGAGGTAATTTTTTCCTATTTCTATCTTATTGACATTTTTTATCAGGAAAGGATGTTGAATTTTGTGAAATGTGATTTTGTCTTTCTTTCCATTAAGGTAGTATATCACAATTGATTTTTGTATGTTGAAACATCTTTGCATCCCCAGGGATAAATCCAACTTGATTAAAGTGTGCTGTTGATCCTTTGATGTGCTGTTGAATTAAGTTTGCTGGGAAATACTTCATATTACAGCCTTCTGTCGAGATTCGACCTGCAGATAAGGCGTGAAGGCTCCATGAATTCCTGCCACAAAGAAACTTGTGGAACAGGGGATATTGTTTGCTACTAATAGAGGTAATACAGCCAGCCTGGCCAACATGGTGAAACCCCATGGTATACAGTAGCCCTCTTATCCAGGAGGATACATTCCAAGACCCCCAGTGGATGCCTGAAAACACAGACAGTACCAAATTCCATATATCCTATGTTTTTTTCTGTACATACATACCTATGATAAAGTTTAATGAATAAATTAGACATGGTAAGAGATTAACAGTAACTAGTAATAAAATAGAAGAACTCTAACAAGCTGGGCACAGTGGCGCACGCCTGTAATCCTAGCACTTTGAGAGGCCAAGGCAGGTGGATCACGTGAGGTCAGGAGTTCAAGACCAACGTGGCCAACATGGTGAAACCCCATCTTGACTAAAAATTCAAAAATTAGCCAGGCATGGTGGTACATGCCTGCGGTCCCAGCTACATGGGAGGCTGAGGCAAGAGAATCGCTTCAACCCAGGAGGTGGAGGTTGCAGTGAGCCGAGATCGCACCACTGCACTCCAGCCTGAGCAACACAGCAAGATTCCAGCTAAAAAAAAAGAACTCTGACGACATACTGTAATAAAAGTAAGGTGAATGTAGTTCTCTCTCAAATTATCTTTTTGTACTGTGCTCCACCGTCTTCCTGTGATGACAAAATACCTGTACAGTGAGATGAAGCTAGAGGAATGGTGTGGGCTTTGGGACCTAGCATTAGGCTACTTCTGACCTTCTGGACATCCACGAGGAGACTCACCTGCTCCAGGCAATCCTGGGTCATCAAGCCATGAGGATTGGCTGTCAAGGAGCAGATGAGATTAATGACTAATGGGCAGATAGTGTATACAGTGGTGCATACTCTGGGTAAAGAGATGATTCACATCCCAACACAAGACAGTCTGAGATTTCATCACGCTATTCAGAATGACATGCAACTTAAAACGTGTAAGTTTTTTATTTCTGGAATTTTCCATTTAGTATTTTCAGACTGCAGGTAACTTAAACTATGGAAGGCAAAACCACAGATAAGGGGGACATACTTGGGGCTACGTCTTCCCTTTTGCCACAGGCCTGTCATTGTTCTGTGGGATCCTCACTTTGCCTAGAAATTTGATATTTTGTTCATCCTGGATTTTTTGGCTCTAATACTGATTTTTTTTAATATTGCATTGTTTATCTTGATTATTGAGTTTTGGGGACTCCTTAAATTTGTGCCTGAGGCAAGTCCCTCACTCGCCCCACCATAATCCCAGCCCTGACCAGTTTATTGGCTTCCCATGGTTCTTAACCACGCAAATGAGGGTCTGCTGCAGGGCCTGGCCTGCCTGTCAGCCTCACCCCGGATGCTGCCCCTGTCACACTGGCCTCCACTCCCCTCTTCGATGGCCCTCCCAGTCCCCTGCCTCTGCACACGTTCCTCTCTCCTCCCAACAGGCTCTCTCCCCGAAGCTCCTCCCACTCACTCCCAGAACACATCCCTCTGCCTGCTGAGTGATACTACAGAAGAGTGTTCTAAGTTGTTCTCTCTCAGTTTCTAATTGTATATTTATTTTATTGGATTACTCAGTGAATGCCTGCGAGCCCATGAGGATACAGCTGCCCTAGCGCTAGACCATGTGTCTATAGGGCTCACCACAGCATTCCCACAGCCCGACACAGCCCGGCGCGAGGCGGGGATTCCACCACTAGCTACAGAATGAGCGGACGAATGGGAGAACCTGCACACATAGGTTCTAGCACAGGAGACAAATCAGCCTCACCGTGTTTCCCAAAGCATCCTCCCCTCAGCGCTAATTGGGTGGAATAATAATAGATGTAATGTGGAATGTGATCTTGTGCACAAATAACTCAGAGAATCCTTGGGTTCAACCAAGCTCTGCATGACTCTTTAATCTTCGGTATACCAATATGCATCGTGCATTTCTAAATCGAAATCTTGTAGCTCTATTTCCCAAATTGATTTGACCACAATACCATTTATTTTCATGGAATAACTTCTGGCACTAGTTTCGTAACTGAGTCTGGTGGAAACAGACAAATTGATGAGCAGAAAGCGTATGTAGCCTGGGAGAAACCAGAGCTGTCCTCGGGATTCACAGCCCAGGAATGGTGTGGTCAGGCATTCGTGGTAGAAGAGGAAATGCAACCCTCACCCTTTGGGTTTCATTTTATCTTTGTGGGGTTACACACCAACTACTTCCTGTCTTTAGAGACTCAAAACACCAAAATATGTGGGGCACTAACATGGGGCTCAGGAGACCGGGATTCTCCTTTTTAGCTCCACGACCTTGAGTAAGTCACATGGCCATGGCCACCAATAAAAGGGGAGCACCACCATCTACCCTTCCTATCTGGCAATACAGGAAAGGGTCCAGAGATATAATGAATATAGTAACAACAATGGCTGGCATTAATGATTTCCTTATTCTGTGCTGGTCGACGTTTCTAGGAACTTTCCAAGTGTTATCTCATCCCATCCCTTGAAATAGACGCTATTTTTACCCTTGTACAAATGACCTAATGGAGCTTCGGGAGTTCAGTAACTTTCCCAACACCACACAGCCAGGAAGCAGCCGAGTCAGGACTCCGGCTCAGAAAATCTGATTCTGGAGTATGTGTTCTTAACTTCCACGCTCAGTATGAGAATTGCTGGCAATGCCCAAAGTGTGCAGCAAGGATATATTCATCACCACTGCTGAACTTTGTTTTCCCACATGGCCTTAGCACACTAGGAAGATGGCATTGTGTGAAGCCAACATTGGATGCCTGGCGCCAGCCTGTCTTGCACTAATAGCTTGTGCCCGTGTGCAAGGCACTCAAAATTAACCACTGCCACTCACAGAACACTGGCCACAGGCAGGCTCTGTACTGTGTCTGCACTAGTTTATTAAGCAACGTTGTCAACGGTTTACTCCCTAATTTGCCTTCCCCAGA
Organism: Alouatta palliata; assembly: GCA_004027835.1. Classification (NCBI taxonomy): domain Eukaryota; kingdom Metazoa; phylum Chordata; class Mammalia; order Primates; family Atelidae; genus Alouatta; species Alouatta palliata. The sequence goes on from PVKV010028782.1 coordinate 22,137, forward strand.
AGCCATGAACAATGAGAGGAAAGGGACAGTGACTTTCCTCCTTTGTTCCCAGCCCAAGCTTCAGGAAATTGCACAGAGCAACCCCGGAGAAGGTTTCCACAAGGAGGGTTTCTCCACAATATCAGAACCTGGGCAGACTGGCCACACCACCACCGCCTGCTTGCAGACACTCACCGTGAAATCTCTCATTTCCACACTAAAATTATTTTGAAGTTGAAAAGGATAACCATGGGGAAAAAAAAAATTTTTTTTTGAGACAGGGTCTCATTCTGTCACCTAGGCTGGAATGCAGTGGTGCAATCACAGCTCACTGCAACCTCCGCCTCCTGGACTTAGGTGATCTTCCAACCTCAGCCCCCTGAGTAGCTGGGATTACAGGTGTGCATCACTACCCCCAGCTAATTCTTATTGTTCTGTATTCTTTGTGGAGATGAGGTTTCACCATGTTGCCCAGGCTATGAAAAACTTTTAATTAAAACATTTCACTTTACTCTTTTATGAGGATATAACCAAAAGATTTTAATTGCAGCAGGCGAAATAGGAAAAGGTCAGGAGAGATGGTCTGTTCCTGAGTCTGCCATTGATAGCCATGCTGTTGGGCAAATCTCCTAAGCTCATCTAGGCTTTGCTGTGCTCAGCTTTCAAATAAAAGAATTGTGTAGATGATTGTGCATGCACTTACTTCGGCCACCTGCTACTGTTAGGCCTTGCTCAACATACGATCCCATTATTTCCTCGCCATAGCCACGTTGTGCATACAGCAGAACGGAGACGCTGGAGACTTAGAGGCTAAATGTTCTTCCCCTCTGGTAGCAGTAAGGAAGTGCCCAGGAAGGTGGCCTCAGGGCTGCTCTTTTCCGATCATCCCCAAACTTCCATTTCAAAATTGCTGCATTACCAATAACCACAAGGAGTATGAAGCTGCTCCCAAGGCAGGGTCTGGGGTCGGTACACACCGCCTGAACTGCCCCACCTCCATGTCAGGCGGCCTCCATCACTTCTGCCCCTGTACTCCACAATTCTGTCTAAACGCAACATGCAGCTCTGACATTCTAGGGTTCCAATAGCCCCTGAGTAATCTTTTCCAATCCTCCACCATGCCCCTTCCCTGTCTATCTCCAAACCCTGGGATGTGGCAAAAGAGATGCAATACTGGGGTGTGGCAATCTCTAGTCCCCAGAAATAGCACCTCTAAAACCAGCCTGAGCCAAGCTTGCCCAGGCACCACCCAACAGGAGGAAAGCCTCCCCCACCAGCACAAAAGGCAGCGTAACCCCAGGGCGGGTGGTGGAGGGGAGTCTGGGGAACAATTCTCTTAGATCTGGATTACAATCAGCAATTGAAAGTGGAGGTACTGAGCCAGGCAGCCGACTTTCATGAGAGCAAGGACAGGTGTCTGAACAGACTCTCCGAGCCTGCACACCGGCTACCCCATGCCGACCCTGGTGCAAGGAAACAGAAGTCATGGCCAGGGAAATGAGCATCTTGGCAGCCCCCACCGCTGGTTTCTCAGAATTGCTCCGTCTTTTTCCAAATGAACCTCAGGAGAACCACAATTTTAAAACTTACTTCATCTGGAAGAGTCGAAATTATTTTGGCAGCTCTCTGGAAGGGGAAAAAAAAGACAACTAATCCTTTTCCTACTCCCTCCCCATGACAAAAAGAAAAGTTACAACATAAGGCATATTGGAGCCAGTTCGCGGTCACATAAATACATCTGAAGAGAAGTAATTTTGAGGCTAAGCAAATGTCTGGAGACTTTATTAAAATGTCCCTTTGTCTTCGCTGGCCAAACTGGCCCCTCAGGATCACAGAAGGGGCCTTTGTTTCCTCTGTGACATCAAGAAGCTCTGGATGCAAAGGACAGCCTTCGGAGAACCCTGGGAGCAGAGCTGTTCCTGCTTCAGGGAGGACGCACGGCTGCGCCTGCAGGGTCAGAGAGCTTCAGGCTGTGCCCTTGTTAGCCTTGTTTAAACACACACACGAAGCATAACTAATTTACAAGCTACTGCTCTGACAGGTCTCTCCATAGTTTATGCAGAGCACAAATCTCAAAGCCACATGAGAGCATTACACGTTGGCAGCTCTGATGCCACAGCATGTGCTGGCACTTCACACTGTGAAGGGCAGATTAAACGAGAAACATGCCAAGGACATCAGTTAAAGTATTGGGAGGGGCTTTCCATGAAAATAATTCACAAAGATGATGAAGGACCCAAAACATAGTATCACGAAGGATTTAAAGAAGCCAGGTGTGCCCATTCAAAAGTGGGCGAAGGATATGAACAGACACTTTACAAAAGAAGACATACATGAAGCCAACAAACATATGAAAAAATGCTCATCATCACTGGTCATTAGAGAAATGCAAATCAAAACTACATTGAGATACCACCTCACGCCAGTTAGAATGGCGATCATTAAAAAATCTGGGGACAACAGATGCTGGAGGGGA